>JAHWXV010561650.1:0-17591 GCA_024586415.1 Phrixothrix hirtus | reverse complement strand
CCTCTACCAACCTGTGAGGCCGAGAATATATGGCGCCTACCTCGGAACTTATGCATGATTCCTAACATGCCAACTTGTCAAAAAAGTGAAGTATGAATTCAGAAAGTATGCTAGCTTATACAATGTTAAAAACCAACTACAAAATAGTTAGGTAAGCAATTTCCTCTAGAAGTTAGATAGACAAAAGGCAGTTACAGGATAGTGATACACTAAAAATGTGTACTAGAAGTATTTTGTAAGATTTACGAGGAGAGATGACACCTAATTACATTGCGTCATTATATATAGCATATTCGATTAATCAGTTTTGTGTCAAAAGTCATTTGTAAGGTAAAAAATTACACTTTGGGAAGTAATCGAATTTTGACAATATTTCAAAATACGGTTGAGGGTGCCTTTAACAGGTGAAGGAAAGCATACTAAGGTGTAATATTGACGAAAGAAATTATTTTGCCCATATTTAATGTAAATGAAAATCGTGTTGCTTGTTGTCAATATATTCAACGCGGCGCTTTTATTTCCCTCAACCTCTTTATTTCTGAAAGTAAAGGATAAGAATCATAATTACTATTGTTGCGTTCAACACTATGGAATAAAAATCAGTAAAGCGTTTAAATTCGTCTAAATAACATTTTTTTTATAAATATTTTGCAGACTATAAACGAGGGATACATAATTTTAATTATTTGTAACTCAGTACAGAGCGGCTCTCAAACTACTTAAGTAGAATAGCACTTTTGGCGAGGAGACATTTTCGTGGCGTACCAACTGTTACCTCAACCAGAACCTACGTAGTACTAAAAGAAGGCTCTTCTCAGGTACCACTCGACAACTAGTTAAACTGTGTTACAAACATGCGCAGTGAATCATCAAAATTTAAAATGGTGTAACAGTCGAATAGGTATCAATCACAACAAAAGAAAACTTATATAGGGCTCCGTAATGGAGAATTGCTTAAACGGATGGTGTAGTAGAAATTTAATTTTATTGATATCACTTAGGACAAAATTTAAGACTACTTCCAAAAATATAGATCTAATATTTTCAGTTTGTTTTATCAAGCACATATTGAATTTAGTAGTTGGAAACTTAATAAAGTCACAGAGAGGAACGGGTTGATGATATTCGTGATTGGTAATCAATATCCAGACTTGTGATAATATTTTAAGGGGAAAATAGCATCAAAATTGGAAAATAGGCAATATCAAAGCAATTCTAGAACAACCCAATCATACTTCTCTCCTTGTGTTCTTTAAGAGACATGTGACCAGCAAACTAATTAAATTCCAAACTACTTTAATAGTTATAACAGAAAGATACAAATAACTAACAAAATTGCAAAAATCGGCAGTATGAATTTTTTAGAAATACATAGACGAGGGACAAGCCGTAATTATTGAGAATTAAGAAGTTAGGTAGGCCATGGAGAACAAAAAATATAACTCCATTAAGAGCAACTACTTACTTGATATTTTGGTTTTAAGTTTCCCAAGCGTAGTGAAAAAATGGAATTAACCCGAGAACATTTTCGCATAATAATTTATTATGGTTTTAAGAAAGTTTTAAGTGCACATGATTGCGAAGAAAGTATGAAATCAACATTTGGCGATCAGTCCCCTTCCTTGGCAACAATTTACACATGGTACAAGGAATTCGAACGTATAACAACTACAGTTAATCACTAGAAAGGCGCAGATTCTCCGATTACCGCTGCGACAGAGGAACACATTGGTGCCGTGAAGAAGATTATAAAAAGCAGATAACAGAACTAGTTATGCCATGATAGAAGCTCAACTGAGGATTGTATCCTTATCTGCGAAAACAATAATATATGACCACCTTCATCTGAAAAAGTCGTAAGTCGTTTTGTACCCCATCATCTTACAGGTTTTTAAACAGCAGAATGGGTACGAATTTGCCACGAAACTCTAACACTACTTAAGAATGGCGGACACCAAATTTTGTCGAAAATTGTAAAAGCCGATGATACTTACATACCCATTTTCAACATGCCAACTCGACAAGAGAGCCGTGTATGAATCCATGAAAACGAGGCCACACCAACAATAATCAGAAAGCAGCGATCAATGAAGAAAGCAATGTACGCTGTGTTCTTTAGAAGTAGCCGTCTAGTGAGCGCTATTAGGCTAGAGGAGAAGAAGCCTGTCACAGCTAAATGGTACGTCGAACACTGTTTGCTGGAAGTGTTTAATAAGATGTCAAAGAAGGGAATAGTGCTACATCACGATAATACTTCTTCCCACACTGCAGCGATAACGCGGCAATATTTGGCTGCAAACAAGATTAATGTAATCAAACACCCTCTATACTCACCATATCTGGCAATGTGCGACTTTTGGATGTCTTTTGGGCTAAAAAAGACGTTTCGAGGAAGAACGTTTTTTTCAGAGGAATGGATCGATGCTGCTGTTCGGTGTTATTTTGATAGTATTCCTAAAACTACTTGGCTTGATGCATTTAAGCATTGAAAGGAAAGAATGGGTAAGTGCATTATAGCAGAAGGCAACATATCTAAAATAAAATTTTGAAAAAGTTATACTGGTTCTTTTTTTCTCAATAATAATAACTTGTCCCTCGTACATGTACAAGCGACCACTGTAGCATCGAGATCTCGTAAACGGCAAGAAATAGAGATATAGTTAAATAGAACTAAACATTCAGGATACTGAGGTCTACTAGAAACCACGTAAAAAGTTATAAAAGATTTTATTCGTTCGAGACCTATAGCAAAAGAACTGAATTTTGCAATTTTCTTCAATTCTTTGTAACTTAATTCTTTGACATTCTTAAGATACTTTTATGATGATCATTAATAATTTATCGACTTTCAAATACCTCTTTCAGTTTTGCTAATACAACACAAACTTCTATTTTTTTTAAATACACATTGTAGGCTACCATGCCATCATTAAAGTGTGTTGGTAATTTCATTTTCAAAAATTCCGTATTTGATATAATTAAAGTCACAAAAGATGTTCAAATATTTGCACATTATTTACCAGACACATGTATGATCTTGGCATTGTTGATTCAACCATGTTTTTTAATGTAGGACGTGGATTGTTAAATTCATGAAGTGCGCTTAGCCAAAAGTTTTCTACATTATTTAGAACCAAACATACACTTTATTTTTGATATATCCCCAAAGGAAGTAATTCAAAGTAGTTAAATCAGGGGATTTGGAAAGTCATGCAATTGGTCCACAAGTCCCGAACCATCTATCACCAAAACGATAAATAAGATACTCATTCATAATTCTAGAATTTGCGCTGGAGCACCATCTTGCTGAAACTAACAGTTGGTAGCTACGGCTAGAGGAATTTCGTCAAGAAGATCTGCTTCTGCAATATTTGCAAATTATGTGTCCAATCAATCGCGATACTAAAATTACTAAAATGTCGCACCAAACGTTGAATCCAAATCGCACCTGGTGCCTAGCATTTCTCACTACGTGGGGATTTTCTCTTGACCAAAATCCGACATGTTGTCTACTAAATAATATATTATTAGTAAATTTACTTTCGTCTGATCACAAAATTTGTAGAGGGAAATCATGATAGCTGTTGTAATTCCTGGTATATTATTCACAAGATGTTCTATGCCTCGCAGAACCTTCTGGCCTCACAGCTTGGCCTATACGGTATTTTTGTCGTTTTGAAATGCAATTGGTCGTTGATTTAGGTATCCCATTGATGAACTCGATTTAACTAGATGATGTGCTTGGCTGTCCAGTAACCGTTTGCAGTATAGTAATTTTAATTTCGTCTGTTATTTGGTGTGGTACGCTTTTTTGTTTAATAAATGTTCCAAACTATTTTAAATTTAATGCCAGATTTCTGCATGTAGACATGCATGGTTGTCTGTGTTTTGAATATTAATGCAAGTACCTTCTTAGAGTTCCCACTAGTTCTTACGGCAAAGAATATCACAGCATATGTCAAGTTTCTCTGGCTTACTAAACGGCTCCATTATGATAATTTAATTAATTATTGTTAAATAAAAATTGCAATTAGTTGTTTTTAATAGCGCTTATCACAAATTCTTACAATCAGCAGAAACTTTAATTGATTAACTAGCAATCAAATAATATAACTAATACTAATTATTAATTGCAAACTAACAAGCAGTCGATAGTTAACATCCGATCGGCTTTGTTTCCTAACAAATTCAGATTCAATTTTGATTTGAAATTTAAACCAAATCAATAGCTGTTTTATTATATTTTCTACTTTTTCCAATAATTGTGACAAATATGATATTTTTGGAAAGCAAATTAGTAACACTCTGTAGTTATGTCAGGGCCGCCTACGATGTGAATTTAAAAAATAGAAGTTTCCGTTGAAAAAATTCAAAATAAGCATAATCAATAACTTATCAAAAAGGGATATAACCTTTTAACACTAAATATACACTTAGAAATATTACAAAACTAGGAGGGGCACTACTGTTTAACAATTTTCTTGTTACATTTATTAACATATATATAAAGAAAAGAATTTTTTATAACTACAGTAAACGTAATTTCAAAAAAGAGCAAAAAAAATAAAAAATTAAATTGGTTTACCGTATACAGATAACTAACCTAACAAATAAATTTTTAAGAGACTTTAAACAATCTAACATAGACCTCACGTTTAAAACTATAACACTATACAAAACATTAAGTGTTTGAAGTTAAGTTTGAATTATTAATTGAATTAGTAGAAGACTTCAGTTCTGTACAAATTTTGTACAAAACTTAAGTCTTCCACTAATTTAATTAATATTTCAAACTTAATTAAAAAACTTAGATGCAAGAACTGACAAGCACGCTAGGTAGGTTAAATTACACAGAACTGTATAACAGATATGAAGCCATCAAAATGATATAAAAAGGTGCTAGCTTAAGATGGATTAGAATGCATATATTCACATTTAGACGAATTCTGAAAATTATGGCATAAATATAGGTTTAGCCGATCCCATTATTAATAAACTTGCATACTAAAGGGCGTGTCCTGTATAGACTCCTTTATTGTTTGAGGAATATAAATGCTTACGCATGGCCTATGTATACTACGTCTCGTAGGATACAGCAAATGTGGCAACCTTTATCTTCTCGTTTGTTGCTACTAATGAAATGCTGTCCAATTATCAGGGACCTTCCAGCAATGAGAATATTCCAGTTCATCATCAACAAATAAATTCAAAGCACAACCTTCAGGAGATGAAATAATACTGGTATTTTCTGTTGTTTTGATTATTAAGCACCTATGTAGATAAAATTTAAGGAGACTAGCGTAAATTTAAAACAAATCATAATAAAAGAAGCTTAGGAAAAGTCATCCTACGCTATTAGGCGAAACTGTCCACGAAATTTAGAACGTATAATCATTTTTTCAAACACAATACCCGTCCCCATGTCGAAAAATCATGCGACGGAAAAGATTAATTACTCCAAGCAAAAATATTTAAAGCATCTGGAATAGAGTCAAGCTCTATCGTTATGCAATTTTGTACCTTTAAAGAAAGGCCAAATTAAAGAACGTTGTACAAGGGGTTTTTACTAGTCAGTTACGTAAGTATTATTAACAGAGTATCCCTCGCATATTAATACAGTAGTACAAGTGCCCTAACATATGTAGAGATTTGTTCTAACTATTCCTGGTTATTGGAAAAAATTGAGTTCTTTAAAAATCTTATATTTTTGTTATCCAAACCAATGGTGTACTATAATAATTTATGATGATCAAGATACGACCATTTACGTGAAAACTAGAAGCAAGGGTTTATTCTACATTCAAAATTATAATGATTTCATTATGTAGTAAAATAAGCAACATTTTATAACTTTGGTTTAATTAGATCACGATTGTAGAAATCTGTGCATTAAAATATTGTATAAATATAATACCTAACAATTTATAGTCTCTTTCGATTTTACCTACCTAATTTAAAATAACTTCAAATAAATACACAAGTTAATGTTAGCTTGTTCATTGTAATTACATAAATTTTAAAGGATAATACCCAGTATTTAATTAAATATTTTACTTCGTTCTTGTACCATATTTACCGGAGCACACTTACCCTACTTCTTGCAGGCTTTATTAAAATATTATTACTGATTATGCAGTATCCATAATTTTAACGTTTGTAAACAAAACTACAAAACTACTGATTGGTTAGTTCAAAAATTATGAAATGCCTATTAGTTTTCTTCTTAATGAGATAATGCAATAATATTATTTTAATAGTATGGACTGGTATTGTTTATTAACAAATATTATAAACAAATGGGTGAAACGTAAAACAGCAATATATAAGAAGCGGGTGTAGTAATCTCTAGCCAGAATCAAAATACAACGTGTTTTAAAAGTGTAAAATCAAATTGCGCAGGTAGATAGAAACATAAAAACAAGCTTAGTTTATATTTCTAATATTCTTCAGTAGCAAGTAATTTGCAAGAAATTCTAGGAAAAGTTAACACAGTACTATAAGATAGTAGCGGTCTTTGTACTATATCTATCTCGTTACCATCATATCTATAGAAATAAATGGGGTAGGTGACAATACAGTTAAGGGTTTACTGACATCTACGAATTTTTATGTAATCAAGTCTTATAACTAGGTACAGAAGATTTTGTATTTTAATTAAACAAAAGACAGTTTTTATACGTTTGAGGCATGCTTTTTTACGTTATAATAGTGTGTGATTTACTATTTATTTAAAATTAAATGTAATAACACTAACATTTGTAAGTTTACAATTCTAGTAATTAAGTATAGCTAACTACATGAAAAGGTTATAAAGCACCAATTACTAATTTAATAAATTTTCACCTTGACTTTGATAAGGAATAAAACAGGTGAAGTAACACGAACTAAATTAAACAAATACCATTGGAAAGCGAATTTATCACTCTTTTAAACACAAAATTTGTTGTAAATTGTGCTAATATTTAGCATTATCTTACAAATACGGTAGCTGGTAGATTAATTACTAAAAAAGTACTCAACAAAAGCATCACAATTCTAGTTGTTCTAGTTTAAAACTTGAAAATAACAATATGTATCCATAATTGCTAATTTTCTAACTTCTAAGAAGATTAATTAACAAATGATTCCCGCACACTATTAGACCTTATCTTCTTTACACAGTATTGGACAGAAACTTTTTAATTGATTAAGACGTTTTTGAACAATTTTGATTATTTTGTCAAACTAATTTTTTATTAGTATGTTAAGAAATTATTATGTACCTAATAGCTCGTAGGAACTTTACCCGTTCTAACAAAATATTAGCTTCGTACAATAATACAGCAATGAATTACCAAACATTATATTTCTCTCAACATATTAGCAAGTACACAAGTTAAAATGTATAGTATGTCCTTTTCTGTAAATATTAGTAAAATGTTTGATAATCTATACTTATCCGATTAAAAGGGCCGTTTGTTAATTGGCCATATGCACAGTGCTGCCACAATTTGATTACATTCTTGTAAAACTCGCTGTTTATACAAAATCTGTGATTAGCTATAGTTAACACATTGTTTCTACAACATCAGTCTTCATTTAATGCAAAAAATTCTTGAAATTTTGATTTTTAAATTATAGTTGTAAAGGAACCTCTTAACTAATAAAGATTTACTATAATAAAACAATGAAAGATAAACTATGCTGTAGCCTACAGTAAAAATTTAAATAAAAATGCTATCTGTTATATATTTATGCAGAAGTTGACTAGGAAAAAGCTAATTCGCTACAAATGATATCAAATAATACAAAATACCATGATTAATATGAAAATAGAGTTTATTGAAAACATTTTCGGGTTTGGGAATTCCAGGCCGCAACACGCTGTTATTTGTAATAAATATTTGTAGTCGCTTGTATTTCAAAATAAATTTTGGAAGAATTTCTTTTTATAATTTTCTCAAACGTCAAGTTACAAATAAGGAAAAAAATGTAAAATTTTAAGGGACTCTACGAAGAATTAACTAACATGTATGTCACTTGTTAACTGTATACCCAAACAGCACTTTTAGTTATTTATACGTATTAACAACTCCTAAGTTGACTTCAAAGTATTTGGATACTATTCATTTCAACCATCCTAAAACGTTTCTACAACGTATACGTCACTAAAATGGGGAATAGCATATACTTATATATTACTTGTTTATCACCGTTGCAATTAAGTTTCTCTAACTAAAGAGTTACGTGTAAATTCTGTCAGAGTTTAGTCGTTACAACTTGCAATTACTTTCCCCTTTCTAATTATGTTATTTCTATCTTACTCAAGTAACTTTGTATTGCATATTATATTGCTATTATTTCCTAAAGAACTTTATCATGAGGTTACAAGGAATATAGTAAACAGTAAATACGAACGAAAATTTCTATTGTAGTTAAGAAAGTATAATACGTGTGTAACATATACAATGCGCCTAAAATAAAAACGAATCCTGTTTGTTGATAAATATGATTATGACACCTCCATAAAATATGTGCGCCTCGTGAAATATTAATATTTAAAAAAACAAACGTTACATAAGTTATATAAAGAAAATCACTGAGTATTTGAAGTGACAATATACAGCATATATTCACGTAAGTTGTAGATATAATGCATCTGAAGTAAAAATAAATAAAATATTAACAAAATAATTTAAATAAAATGACGTTATTAATTGATTAGTATTAATAATTTCCATAAAATATGGTGATGATCGCATAAATACTTGACAGTAAATGCTTTAGTTATTTTAGCGTTATTGGAACATGTGTTTCAACTAGCATGGCACTGAATTTGCCGTCGTGAACAATAAACGTTACAGAAGCTTGACAAATGACTTGTAAGGTACAAATTAAGTATTTAAAGATAGTTATTACTACTTCCATTTTTACTATAAAGTTGACATTTCTTAAGAGTAACTATGAATTGTTTTTATTACGTTGCAAGTACTTCTAATGGTAATGAAACGTATAATATTAGTTAATAACTATAAAAGGTAAATTTTAAGATATTTTGACCGATAAAAAAGTGAATCAGGTAATTTTTACGTTAAAATATAAACACATGTAACATTTCCGTAATATATACTGCGGTAAAGTAAATATAACACCAATGCCAATTATAATTACTTAATGTGCTATTTGGGTATAAATCGTTACGATAATATACTACAAATTCATTATTATAATATTTTAATTATTAGAACATTGATGATGGCAACTAGAGTGACTTACAACAAGCAAGCAGAAAAGTGTACTTGGACAACTGTAAATGTGATAACCTGACGAACTAAATTTCATGCCATATTTGGTATTTATAAAAGACATCACATTGAGATAGATACCACTCGGAACATGATTTCACTGAAGACTTACCGAAATTTCTTTGTGCTACGGTAGTATGCTGCACCACATTTCGGAAGCTATCTTTATCCTATATAGAGGATGATCGATTATTCGATGGTAATCGCTAAATATAACTAAAATGGCAATATCAAAGCCTTGTAGGTCAAATAATATTGAAATAACTAAGTTTATTGACAGAATTGCACACACAAGGTTACAAATTTTAATTTTTTCCAACTTCTGCTGGTAGCGCCCATAAATTATTTCAGTTAACACATAATTTGCTGTTAAACATTTTTTTTAGTGTTTAGATAATTTGGGTGTGTTGAACCTAAAAATACCCTCGGATTTGCTCAGTCACATCATTTTTAGAAAATATAACAGATCGTATTTTTAAGATAGAGGCTAATTAAGTTTTATAGGTACTCATATATGTAGTGCTGCTACTCATCAAAGAAACAAGATAAATGAAAAAGGGCATTTATTGTACAATAAATATATACAAAGGTTATCATGAAAGCTATCTGGCATTAATGTGGGTAACGTTTTAAGTGGCTGTGGAGGTAATGAATCTTAATGCTCATATGACAGCCGTAATTGTTAAAATTGTTGGGCATGTCTTCACTATATCTTGAAAATTTTTCAATTCATTGTTTCCAAGAAAATGTTGCACAAAGGAGGACCATGCATTAGATTCAATTAAGGTCATTGATTTTGTGAAATGCGATTCTCTATAAGTTGCCTCATTTGAGACCTATTAAATATTCTGGATGTCAATTTTCTGTGCTGAGTGCAGGTAATTTACTGTACAAGTATTCAAAACAACGGCCATTCTGATCTAAAGCCTTTATAGATTGTTTCATAAGTCCTAGTTTAATATGCAATGAATGATGAGTATGTTGTATCTTGAAACTAGAACCGATACGAATCAAATCTATATATTTTTGGAATCAGCCCATCCAGAATAACCAAAATCAGTTGTTCCTTTCCCTGCAGCAAGACAAAGATTTTTTTTGTTAGGCTGTTATTAATAAGAATCAAATACTGAGTACTACTACTACTACTACAAATCATGCCATTCCTTTAGTGGGGTAGGCAAAACCCAATAACAAGCCTTCACCTTCACATCCACTGCATGCACCTATACACCAACCCCTCTCACTACCACCGCCCTTCACTCTAACTCCCAGCACTCTGCAGTATCCACAACAGCTCACTATTACTTACCATCCTACTATCACTACTATCACCCATTCACTATTTTTCTCCATTCATTTCTGTCCTTACACACTTTTTTTGCTTCCATTAAATTCATACAACATGTTTGCAAGAATAGGAGAGCTTGCCAAATACTGAGTGCTCAGACAATACAAACGATTACGTTAATCTCGCAAGCTATTTATGCATGTTCAAAAACAGTTGAGCTTACGTTCGGCGGTAATCACTTAGTATTCAATGCCATTCGTTTATGTACAGAAATTGCGAACGCACTATATAAATTAAAGGAGTATAATAGTTATGTTAAGTAGTAGTTACACAATGCTTTTGGTATGAAGTTTAATAATTGCATAATCGAAATGGTTATTGTGGAAATGCTTGGCAAAAGTTTCACTTGTGTACCTTTTGATTTATTAGGCCCCGTTCGCCTTGTCCGCCCTGGGTCGCGAAAAGGAACGCATTAACATAGCCAATACAAGCGTGTCTACTATAACAACTTCGCCTTGGTGGTTCAAGGATCCATTGTGTAAGACTGAGTTAGAAATTGTTAACAAGAAATCACACAATGCTATCTTTCATTTGCAAATGGAAATTCTTACTCTAAGAATAGAAAACCCAAAAAAGGACGAAAGTTCATCATTCGCGCCGAAGAAGATAAAGACAGAAAATGCAACTAAATTAATCTTTGATGACAACGACCAAGATATGTGGAAATCATGAGACCAAGAAGATGTGCAAAGGCACATAAGCAAATTTGGAGGAGGAAAACTCCCCTCCATTGAAGTTACCTGAAACAGAATACAAACCAATCATCTTAGTTGACACCTCAGAAAGGGACAAGTCAAGATATGTCGACATCAGAGAAATTGCCGAACAAACTCAGGTCTAAATAACAAAAGCATACAGCGCGAAAGGTGGAGTTCGCGTTTTTACGAATGATTCAAGGGAATTCGCGAGATTTCGGAAAGTCCTTACGGAAATGTCAAACCATCTCATTTTTATCATTTAGAAAAAGAAAAATCATACAAAATTGAAATCCGGCGAATCCAGTCAACCATTTCCATCAGACATTGAAGAACATTTAAGGGACCAAGGCATCTACTCGCAAACATAACAAAAATGAGAAACAGAAATAAAGCTTTCCCTCTTCTTTTAGTAAATACTCCCAAAAACGAAGAGGGCAGAAATATATTTTAGCTAAAACATATTCTGTTATTACATCAACGCAATGCTACAGATGGCAAATCTTTGGCATTGTAGCATATAAATACGCAAAGTGCGCAGTTAATCACTCATCCTAGGAATGTAAGACACTAAAAATGGCAGAATAAAAATTCAGTATTTGTCAAAGTAAACATCCTGCAGCTCGCGAGCATGCTCCATGCATGCACCCAATTAATTTGAAATCAAACCAAAGAACAAGAAATTTGAGACATTCTTAAACCACAAACGGAAAATATTTTTCTTGCGTATCAAGGAACACTAAAGAGATCATCGCTGTAAACCACGATGATAAACTTTTCGAATAATTAGAATCGGTTATAGAAAAACTATTAATCAAGGTCTTAGCAGAAATATTACGTAAATTATAAAATGTAACAACATCCAAACAATTTAGTTACATGGAACGTGGCTAGCCTAAAAATAACATGGAATTTTCTTGAGTGAAAAAACATATCTGCTATATTAATTACGGAAACACATCTCAAACCCAACTTGAATTTTGACGTAACCGGATATACGTGCCACTGAAAAGAGAGACTAGCCCTCAAAGAAGGGTTGTGGACATCAGCGACCTTTAATGTGTAATCGAACAGGTTTTCGACATCTAAACGTTATAGACAAAAAAATTTCAAACAATAATCGATGGGACATTCGCGAAGCTCATTGCATACAATAGCGCAGGCAGCGAAACACCAAGCAATGGAGACTTCGATCGATTTTATTGGAGATAGAATATTATTCCATAAGGGCCGGAGATTTAAACGCTAAAAATAAAAGGGGCGGCTGCTGTTATAGCAAGGGCAAAGGACAGAACTTAACCAGAGCAATAAAAGATCATACCATCTGGAAGATATCGGCTCCGGACGACACCACCTCGATTCCTAGTACCGGATTACAATGTAACATAATTGACTTGTTCATCATGAAGGAAATTCGTAACTTATGTGAAGCCAGTATAGCATACAAACCTTCATCGGCCCAGTTTCAGGTCATATGTAGACTAGGTCATACGAACCAATCAGTAGTCTTACTTCCCGTAAGGCAAACTCCATGCGATATTCATACCAAATGAAAAGCTACCCAATGACGGTCCAACTCGGTACAACGATGGAGTTGGAATCAGCAGTAAACAAACCAACAAGCGATATATAGCAACAACTCTCTAAAGCAACCAAAAATTGTCCGTAGAAAACACATGGGGACTAGATGAAGTAGAGAAGTGGACTATAAATTAAAAAAACTGGGCACTGTAGAAGTAGCAATCATCGAGACAGCTCCACGATAGTGTAAAGTATAATAAATGGCAAAAAGTAATAGAAAACATGTTTCAAGACAAACGCATTGAAGAAGGGCAACATTACCGCCCTAAATAGAAACTTAGAGAGATAAAATGTGAAGATTAGTTAAAGCGATATGCAAATACCGAAGACCAAAGTCCCCAATTCGTGATGGGAATACTTTCGTGTTTATGAATAAAAGAAAGCCGAAAAACTCCTTAGCGCAACAATTCCAAGACAACATTGACAAAAACATCAAAGTCAAAATCGAAATCAACAATTTACTGGAGAAATTTACCAAGAAACGATTGTGGACCCTATCCAAGTTACAGTTGACAAAATCCAAGACCAAATTCGAGGCATAAAGTTCAAAAAGGCACGCGGTGGGGATAATACACCTAATACAGCGCTAAAAGTCCCAACCGACAATCCGATTTTAGCCTTTAACCTTTAGCGTTAGGCCATTATCCATTAGCGTGGAATACGGAAATTGTAGCAACCATACTCAAAAAAGGATAAGACCCCATATCACCGAAGAATCGCAGTCTAAGTAGTATATCCAGTGGGAGAGCTAAAATCCTGCATAAGATTATATACTTTCTTGAAAAAAAACACACTAAATCCGACATCACAGTTCAGTTTCTGAAAAAAATACACCGTCGTACAGTAGATGGCGATCCTTTTCAATGCTATAGAAAGCATCAAAAACGTAGACGTCTTACATACTCCTCCTTCGTAGAAGATGTATGATAAGGTATGCTGGGGAACCTTCGCACTTAAACTACAAAAATCCAATGTTCTGGCAAACTTGCTCAAAATTATTACGTCCTTTTTGCAAAACAGGAAATTTTTAATTAAATTAGGTGCCGAAAAACCGAAGGTCATACTTACAGAAGAGGGCCTAGCCGAGGGGTCCCCACTACCTCCCATACTTTGTAATGCATACGTTGCCGACGCACCGACGGAAAAAGCCAGAAACCTGGCAATAATATTGCAATATGCGGATGATACCGCAATACTACCAACAGGAAACACAGGAGACAATGCAAGAAGGACATTGGAAATTATCTTAGATAATACTGACCGATTCTTTAAAAAATGGCGAATCGCTGTGAACAAAGACAAGACAGAGTTCATAAACTTCTCGAAAAGTAGAAAACGCAGTCAATCAAGCCTTTTGGCAAAAGAAACCCTCCAAAGTGAACAGTGACATACCTGGGAGATACCCTGGAAAGTAATCTGTCTATATACAAGCAGGCGAAACAAAGCAATGCCTTGGCTGCAATGGTCTGCTACAAACCTCATAATTTACTGGGTTCTCATAGCACGTTGTCCTTGTCTTTAAAGAAACGGCTAATAAACGGAGAGGGGCCATGGTGTAAACTTTAAGTAACGCGACACAAAGCACCGAAGCTGGTAGCCGGTACTCCATAGCCCTAATGAACGATAACATCGGGAAAGACCTGAAAGCGCAGGAACTCTTGGAGGTCGCCTTCAAATGTCGTCACAAAATGATGGAAAGGATTCTTAGCCACTCTTCATCCCGCATTAGAGATTTAGGCTAAACGTTGGCCGAACTTAGTTAAGCCTACACCCTATCTCTTTCGGACATGTCCCTAACGTGTCTATGCAGACAAGACTTAATATTGGGATTTCATCTCATAAACTGAAGAAAAAAGTTCAATAAAACAAACAACACTTAAATTCAATGGTTTTAAGCAATAGCACTAAAATTTTTAACGTGTTTATAAAGCAGAAAAATACACGAACGATGCGGTTTTATTATTAAAGTGGCAATTTAATTGTCAAGTACAATACTTGTGGTTGGAAATTTAGTATCCTAAAAGGGAGTAGTCGGTATATTCGATAGTTTTTACGTAAACTCTGAGTATTCTACGGTCTCAAACGAATATGTTCAAAACGATACGTAACAATCAAAAAGCAAATTCTAGAAATTAATTACTTAAAAAGGGTAAAGAATTCGTACCTTTTGGACGTCGAACCCTAAGAAAGGGGTTGATATATTAAAACCCTTTGTGTGACTCTGAAATTGCTTTCCGTATATTTGTGCAACAAAAATAGTATTTAAATCTCTTTTGCTGATGGCATTGAAGAACTAAGGTTGACGGTTTTTGATTGTAATCCATTTAACCCCAAACTGAATTAAAAGGGGGTGTTAAATTTATTGCTATAGACAAAACTAAGAGCACGGTGTCTTAAAGAATGTTTACACTAAAGTTATTCTTATATGAGCTACTGCAACAGGGGAAAATGTGTGTATTTTGTTCATCCACAGGAAGCAAGTGCAGAAGTTGAGTGCGGTAGCTTGATTTACCTATTACACTTATTGGCCATATTTTAGTATTTTAAATTTCAATAAACATACAATTAAACGATTTTTTTGCATTTTCACTTGTTTAGGATACATATTTTAACTACAGTTTTTCATTATTTCTAAAATTCTATGATTAGGTTATTACAATTGTAGATGGTATCATTATGGTGTCGTCTATAAAGGTTATTTATTTTATATTTATTTGCCACTTTGGTTCCCATAGTTGAAAGTACAGGAGTTTTTTTAAATTTCATCGCAAATTTGGTAATCGTCATTTTTGATAGATATAAGTTTAACTTAAATTATCAATGATTTTAATCCAACATTCTATTACGTTAAGTTGAGATATTGTTATAGTTGTAATAGTAATATTTGTGCCAAGCTTCATTTGGTTTCCATGTTTCAGTTATAATTTATTTATTAGGGAAATTCTGCTGATAACTGTATAATTATTCTAGACCTCTCCTTATGCCTTGCGTTTTCATATAATACAACACGATTATGCCTTCACCTGGCGTCGGCAGGAATTACAAAGCGTTCAAGGAATTCCTTCGCAAATTACTCCTATTTGAGATTCCACACATATTTACAAAGTATTGTTTCATAATCATGGACGTTGGATACATTTCAAAAATAAGATTATACGTATTGTTATACGACTGTAAAATTAGTATAATCGATGCAAACCTTATACCATAGCGCGTGAAATGATATCAATGTTATAATATGTTAAAAGGTTTCCTTCAAACCGATCCATAAATATTTCTAAATACTTATTTATACTGATTTAGTTAATCATAGTTATTCTATATATAATAGGTTCTTCTTTAGTTCACCATGAAATAACCGTTTTTATACTTGGTAATTGTCAGATGTTACCCAGATGTTCTGCTTTAGTTCACTATATTTAATTATTTTATCTGTGCATTACTTTTGTATTTCATTAAATTGATTTATGTAATTATTCATTCAGCTTTTGGCTGCTGATTTACTCCAATCTTTTAGCAATGAATTTAATATGTAAAGGGCTTCAAGCAATTTTAATATTACACCCATATTTCCACTACGCCATTCTTTTCCTGGCAATCGAACATTGGTCCTCCAGATACGATTTTTGGCACGCAATCGAAGTGCCACTAAAGCTGCTTCACGGGGCTAGGCGAATTCTTTCACGTGTTATTAATTTATTTGTCTAACAACATCAAGCGAATTTTTATATGTTGTAACGTCCGCTTCTAAGCTTTAAACCATTCAAATTCCTTTTCCTAAATTTAAATTGAATTCTCTTATATTATTTTTTGCTACCCTCAGATGTAATTATTTCGAATTTCTTATTCTCTGTGTAAATACTATCGAAGTTACTTCACTGCTATCAAACATTTTCTGATTTACAAAATTCTTTATTCACGTTTAAATAATATTTAACCATACACACCTATGGCTTTTTAAAGAACCGCGAGATAATTTCTAATCGGCGCATGAGAAGTGATTATAAATTTGACAATCTCTTCTAACATATCTTGTGTGTAAACCGTGCCTTATTAATACCTGAATTTTTGAAAACTTATAGTATACTACATTTAATTGCTGTTTCTAAATAGTCACTGCAACAATTTCGCAGGAAAGCTTAGCGTTTAATACATATCCTAATCATTTTAGGTTTTATCATTTCGCAAATTCAATGGTAAATTTTTTATAGTGTATTATTTATTGTGCTGGAAGGTTTAATTAATCTCATGTTGATCCTAGTATCAACCATCGTTCTAATTGGCTAAGTTACGCCAATTCATATGGAGACTGGAACCTTTGTAACAGAAGGTGCAATTTGTTATCAACATAACGGATGGAATTAAAGTAATCACAATTTGCTGTATGCAGGCAGTGTATTGGTGGTAGCCTACCTTCTAGAAAGTGTTAGCAAGAATATTTCATTCGTACACCTGGAGTTGATATAAAAAAATTTATTTCTGGATTATAATCTAAATTTATATCTAAATTAGTAGGTTAACTACTACCTGTAATATAATTTAAATATATTAATTAAGCATACTTGTAACATCATTTGGTATATATTTAGGGCTGTAAACAAATGGGCTACAGAAGAGATTTGTTTTAAAATGTTGTACTGTTAATCAAGACAATATATCGATAAATTACAAAATTTATCTACT
>JAHWXV010561639.1:0-16296 GCA_024586415.1 Phrixothrix hirtus | reverse complement strand
TGTAAATTGAATTAACGTCTCTATTTATAACATAAGAGGTGCTTAGTTAACATAGATAAAATATTGTCTATTGTACACTTTAACTGTCACATAACTTGTATGTATTTTGAATACATTAATTAATATAACTATTTATAAACAATCCCTACTCTTATTGTAAATATTTTTTAAAATCCATAAGGTTCCATCGGAATTCAAAATTAGAAGTATTACATTTAAGGGATATAGTCATCTTACAATATTGATCGTTAAAAAAAATGTATTTCAACAATGATCATTTAGGTATATTATTTTTATTTTAATTTATGTGCATGCTAAATCTAGTTAGTAACACTTAATATAAAAAGTATAAGCATTGATTATTTAAAACAACAACGTAATCACCTTTAAATAATTACTTTAATTTATTTAATAATTTTATTTGCTCCATCTTCTGATGCCGGAAGTAAACATTTTTGAAAATAGTTAATCCATTTATATAAAATAATCTTTCACGGTAAAGTTGTAAGTTATTCTTCACCTTATAACTAAATAGGATATAACCCTGTCGAATAAGTAATTATCTTTCTATCTATACATGTTAATGGTCTTTCATGGCTGAAATTACGTAGTTTGCTGAAACAACTGTATATTGCATTTCAAACGAATATATGTATTTTACATTTTATTAAAGACGCCTATTCCTTTTAAATACTGACTACTTTCCTTCTTAATGAAAGTTGTGAGGTTAATGGTAGTTATTAAAAAACAGAAATAATTAAAGTTGTACTTTTAAAATTTTCATCTATTTTACATTTTACCGATTATTCAAGTAGTAAGTAATGTTTATTCAAGACAAAAAATTCAGCACAGTATATTAGTTCATATTCTAAATTGTATTGTGCCCAATTTCGCTATTTAAGTACATTAATTACCGAGCAAACATGCAGCGCTGTGGTTTGAGCCAGAGTATAGGCTAGAGTAATATGAGCCCGATTGAGTTTTACAAACTGAATCAACTAGTTCTCAAGGGTACCTCTTGTTGGCGTAGTGCATTCTTACCAATAGTTTCTGAATATTTGCATATTGTACTACTGCAAGTGCTGCTGGCATAATTGAGTACTCGGAAGGTTCATATTATATACGTAGTTTGCTTGGCAAACTAAACGAGCTTCATACCTATAGTCTATTTGATACACAATCACTACTAAAAACTATGAGTATATAAATTACAAAAGATATAGATATAAAAATAATATTAACGCACTCTAACATTAAATAGTGCATTTATTATCACGTGAAATTAATGACAACTAATTTACGCACATGAATATTATTTACAGATTATTCGAAATATTAGATTTTTTAAATACAATTTGTTTTTACCAACCAATAAACCTTTGTTAAGGTATGTGTTGACTAAAAACAGCTTGTTTCGTAATTGTCTTAGAAATAAAAATATTTAATTTTGAACTGAATAATTTATAGCATTATTCCTCCTACGAATGCATCGGGTTCCTCAACTTCGTTTATTCCTCAAATCTTCTCTCATTTCATTAAAAATAAATGTAATACTGTATTTTCAGGTAAATCCATGATTTCGGTAAGAACACAGACAACAGATCCTTATTCATATAAAACTTAAAATCACTCATGTATTATAATAAATAATACGTTCCTAGCAACTCATTTTATTTTTTTAATTTCATGTAACATTTAATGCGTGCCTTAGTCCTTTTTGGCAAAATATTTCTTCTTATAGATATTGCATAAATGTAGATTTGACTTTAATTAAGATTTATACATAAATATGAAACCTACTTAAAGATAGAAAATGGGAAAGATCGCTATTCCGCTTAGTATTTTATTTCTCAAGGTGTCCTTTAATGTAAGTTATAGTCATGGATACACAGGTACTTTGTTAAGGCACTTTTCTAATACTAAATAGTAAGAAATAGCTGTTCGTAAAAATTACTTGTTTATCGAAATACTATAGTTAAAACGTAGATTGTATTATAGATAAATAAAGAACCCAAATCTAATAACAATATAATTACCAATACTAGTAATAGTGCATACAAGGTCAAGGGAGACAAAATGGTACTAGAATTTTCTTATAGTTTCTTGCCTGAGGAATAGATACAAATATGAATCCTAAAGGTCTTTCAGGCTCTCTATGCTCAAGGCCATGCGCACATGCTAAATCGGCATATCCTTCACGAGGTGATCCTGTTAAACATCTTAATATAACACGGCAGACCTATGGAAGTAAACCCAAATCCAAAATCTGTAATCCTGATGATGCGATGAACGCCACTACAGAAATACGTCACGAACGGCTCGGTTCCCCGGCTTTAAGTGGCATACCACGTACAATGATGGAAATTTTCATGTGATGTCGGAACCAAAGAAACAATTATTCCAGAAGGATAGGGTCAATAGCCTAGAATCCCTGCCATATTTCGTTAGGCTACCCCCAAATTCGAGGGGGTGCGGTGTTTCATCACCAAGACCCTGTGCAGTGTGCAGCGATGCTGGAAATGTTGTAGATATAAAACTGCAGCAAGTAGTGAAAGGTAACAGAGCAAGTGGCGCCTTTCCATTTAATGTTACTGCAATAAATCTAGCCTTCGGCTCCTGGTTGTTAAAGGTAGAGCTACTGATCCTACAACAATTAATATGTTCGCTATTAATTGGATGATTTACGGTAATACCGATGAAAAAAGATTTATTAAGAAATTAAAGGCTAGCTCATTGATACAAACGATATCAAAATAATAGTCAAATCGGTTATTAAATATAAAAGGATGCTAAAGATGAAGTATCTCCTCACGGAAGTTTAAATGCGTCCAGAGGTATTGTGTTTAGTCGAGATCTTCTACGCTGAATTAAATTATCAACGTATAATAGGCGTCAGAAGATTAAAAACTAGAACAAGTGAAATGGGAAAGATCTCAAGACAAAACAGGATCTAGCGTACTATTATGCACGAAAGAAGTAATAGGTAGGCGTTACTTATGCTGCTGCAAGATCATCCTATCCAAGCCTAGCATATCAGATATTGTCAAATAGCTGATTCCTACCAGTCATAGAGGCGGTAAGAGAAACATTTTCACTTAAAGACCATACGCCAATTTCACAGACATATTAAAAAGCCACGGCTATGTCATAAGGGCGAAAATAGACCAAGACAAAACCGCCTCTGCAACCATAAGTTTAACTCCATTTAACAGAATCTGGAGAACAGTTTACAGCTCGGGTCGTTGGAGACAAGCTATTAGTATCCACCTACTAAAAGATGCCTGAACAAGGTGCATGAATAAATGTTCAACTTACGACTCATGCGGTGCTTGGCAATGAAAAAACACCTATCAATCAGAATTTCTTAAAAACCGCCCAACTACACATTATCTTTCCAGCATGGAACATACCATTAAAAAGCCCTTTGGAGACCGCCAGCGCCTTATCGCCGTCTATTTCGACATTAAAGAGGCTTATAATATAACGTCACTGCTTATTGATTAGAGTTTTAAAGTCCATATTGGAATGTTATGTAGGGTACTCACCTCTTAGAGTATGGAGTTTACATTCTATTCTATAACGGTTAACATTATAAATAATGTGAGCTCATAGATAGGAGAATGTCTGTATGTAAATGATATAGCCCTTTACGTTTCCAAATATTCAATGCGTCAGGTAGGCAAAGCTTTGTAAGAAGCGATCAACTTAGTGAGTATCCACATCTGTGTTGATTTCTGTAAGCTACAAGATCCTACAGACCTCCATACCTTGAACTACATGGGAAAATCACTCCACTTCGCTTCAATGCTAGGTTTTTAGGGTCCATACTTGATGTAAAATTAACTTGGAAAAGGCGTACAGAATATGTAATCCACCTACATAAAAGTCCCTAAATATTCATAAAGATTTATAAATCTTTAGTAATACTGAAACTCAATTATAGCTGCAGTATGTGTCCAGTAGTGAGAAAAACGTCACTTAAGCGACTTGACCCGGTACACAACGTCGGTCTTAGATATGCAACAGGCGCTGTCTGGATGACTGCCGTGTTAAGCATCTCTAGCGATTTTAGTACACTAGTCTCGTAAAGAAAACGACAGTGAACGACTATCTCCAACTTGAAGACCATAAGAGCACAGCCAAATCACTGAAATCGTAAAATTTTGTTTAAGGAAAGTGCCTTATGGCACTGAAGATCTACTATAATAAAACTTGTAGGAATAAGGACAAAGAACATTATTCGCAGCCTACATATACGATCACCGCTGCTCAGTAACATGGGTTTTGCAAAATACTTCCATGACTGATTGATAAGGTGAAAATCAATTCTAATTTATCACAGATAAGCAAAACAGTTCATCATTAGCTAATATTAAGACGGCTATTCCAAAGTATTATCTTACAATGTCCCAATCATGAGATCCTATACGCAGACAGATCAAAAGCATGAACAGTATTTACGTGTGCTGTAATTTCTCCTAATGATGAAACCTATAACTAGACGTTGCCGAGTTTCTGCATCGCGTACTCTGCTCAACTATATGCTATATGGCAGTCTATGCTAAACTGTCGTACATTTCATACATAAAACCAATTTCTGATCTCTTGATCTCTTATCTGAGGGCGTTCTAGTCTCTATCGAATGTATTCCCAAGCGATTTCTTGTTAAAGCGAATTCTTGCTTTCCTTTATTCAGTACACCGCGAGGGTAAACAATAATATTGATATGGGTACCCAGGTATGTTGGCATATCCAGCAACAAAAAACCGAATGGAGTAATCAAAGTCATCGCAGAGCAAATGGCTAGTGATGTATGTAGAGCAATAAAGAATAATGCAGTGAGTAACCTAGAAATAAACATATCATCGTGGCAAAAAGAATAGTAAACATCCAACAACCAAAGCCAACGTATAATACCTTGCATTCAATCATATATTGTCATCTACTCTTACAGACATCAGATGGTAATTGCAAACTACATATTGGACATACAAAGCTTACATTCCTATTTATGCTTAAAAATGATCCACCACTCATGTTCCGTGCTGATATTGTACATATAACTGCGCTAGAGGAATGAGGTATTTTCGTCCAACGAAATAAATCTAAGCTACCTTTTAAAAAATGATTTTGACGGATTAGTCAAAATTACAGACTTTCGCAAGAGAATAAAAATTTCTTGTAAGATACGAAACATAGAGACAAATATATGAAATACGAAAAGGTGAAGTTTCCTCCTATGAAAGGTGCGAATTTTGAAAAATTGGGCAGGTATGGAAAGCCAAAAGCTGTCATATGAACTAACTGTTTAAAGGCTTCTCATCAAAACTTTTGTATAACCTAACTAAATAGGTAAAAATTTATAAATACCTGTACTTTCAATAAAATAATCTCAGCACCCACAGACCAGGTTTCGTCCTGTGGG
This sequence comes from Phrixothrix hirtus, assembly GCA_024586415.1. Classification (NCBI taxonomy): domain Eukaryota; kingdom Metazoa; phylum Arthropoda; class Insecta; order Coleoptera; family Phengodidae; genus Phrixothrix; species Phrixothrix hirtus. Next base: position 10,871 of record JAHWXV010561639.1, on the reverse strand, counting down.
GCTCATTAGTACGGGGGTGGCTGGACATGTTGACTGAATACACAAGCTCCATTTATACACATGACACGTGTGGATATCTTTCGATTTAAACTTGTAGAGCTATCTATAGGTCTTAAATAAGAGTAATCTATATACGAAGTATGAAAAGGTCAAGATTCCTCCTATTAAAGTTGAGAATTTTGATAAATTCGGTGTGTATATAAAGCCAAAAACTGTCATACAAGTGAACAGTTTAAAGACTTCACAATTCACACCTTTCACGGGAAGAAGCTTCACTTTATCATATTTCATATATTGATAATTCCTGTTTAAGAACTGTAGATGCCAGTTCAAATCGATAGAGACAGATAGTTTTGGCTATTGCACAAGTTGAAGTCCGACATTATCTGTGCGCCTATCACTTTAGATCAGGTGTTCGTTGCGGATTTCCCTCCTTCGGTTCAAAAATAGTAGTACAGTAAACAAATTGGTTAAAGATACAATCATAATTATAGCAACTAATTTAAACTTTAAAAATGACAATAGTTACTAGAATGGTGCGTGCAAGTAAATAAATCATAGCACTTGACTGGGATGTGAACACGAGATGCAGAAACTGTGGAAGAATTCTTCAGATAGAAGATGATGAAAGTCTGAACACAGAGTAGTCTGCAATGTATACTCGCAGAGTAGATGTCCTTGTAATAACTAAACAAGCGCTTCTATTAGGTATCAAAGAAAATATACCTCAGCTTAATATCTTCAGAAAACGTTCATCACAGTTAATTAACTCAAAAATATCGATCTTTCAGTACTTAATTAAACACGTATGTTAGGCAATAATTAAATTACAAGACAAATTATTTAAATTAACGGAACAATAAGTGCGCTGAGTTATAAAAATATAGATACCAAGTTATATGAAATACATAATTATAGTTCTATTATTAATTTTGATTATGAAAAAGACATGAATAGTGGTAATATCCAAATAGAAAACTATCTCAAATATGGTAGGTAAATAGAATTGATAAGGTTACAAATAATTTATTTGTGTTGACGTGAAAGTTGCAATCAAGTTAAGATACAACAATAAATCTATAATTATGTTAAGATAATATGCGCCTTCGCATTTTTAATAATTAATAGAAACTTTGGAATGAGGCTGACTTGAACTTCCATCCTTGATTGGAATGAAATTGCAGTGGAATTCCGAAACAGCTAAAACGTATACTTTATCCATTTATTTAAATAATTCATAGCCAAGGAAAGATATTTATTTTATATATGTTTACGGAAATGGGCTCTATATTTCATGGAATCCCTTCTTTGTACTGTATCACCAGTACCTTTTGTTATCCAAGTAAACCGTTCCCTTATACGCATGTTCCATACTGTTGGTACCCAATACAATCGTTTGTGATGCTCTTCCAGGGTATTTTCAATGCATGCTTTTCTGTTAGAATACCATTCATTTATTGCGAAACATCCGTCACGATATTCTTCAGAACTATCCATTGAATTTCCCTTGCGTTTAATTTTCGAAACTGTCTTTAAAATCCAATACCGAATTTATAAGATATTAAACTGACCCCAGTATAATTTAACCACCAAGTTAAATGAGCTACATTCTTTTAAATAAATTGTAGGTATTTGATCATAATTATTTCATCTCAGAATAAACTTCAGAGCTAAATCATTTTCTTGATATCGATTAACATCTTTGGATTTTCATTGGTCATTATTAATAGTATGAGTTTGACAAAATATTGTGCAACTTTGAATTCCAAATACAGTTTTTTGGGAAGGTCTGCCATGATCAAATATTTCAATTACTTCTTCCGGCCTGAAGTTACATTATTGTGATCAGTCTTCAATAGAAAATTCAAAACATATAGGTATTAGTAAAAGTGTTCAATTGACCATGCGGTGATAAATCGTTTTTTCGAAATACTTCGAAAATAAGGACAGTAATAATTATTTTCAAGTAACGCAATGCTTCCATCCAATAATGAACATTTCTTTGTCGATATATACAATTACTTTATCCTGTCCATACTGTATCTACTAAAATAGAGGTTAGATAGCGCTATGACCGGCATCAGTGTCCAAAACAAATCGGTATTCTATTCCAAGAAAGTTGAGTACAGGTACTGTTACCAAAACCTACTTTAGCGTTTTAATAGTTCCTGATAATTGTTGTTCCCTAAATATGGTTGGTCTTCTTTAGAAAGTTTCATCATAGCTTTGCAAGATTTTAAATCGACGCACGAATCGGCGAAGGTAGCTACATAACCCTGAATAAGTTCATAATTCCTGTTTATCTTGTGGATCCAGCATTTTCGTAACCCTGAGTTTTCTTTGCGTCGTGTATCACGTCTTTGCGATGAAAATCATCTTGTATATGATGAATTAATAGAATATCTGGTTCTATACAATGATTGTATGTACATCGAGTATAAAAAATAATTTTGAAAATTATTTTTGAGCCAGACAATCGAGTTGATCTTTTCTAACGTTTCTTAATACTTCAAGATATTTTTCACCTAAAAAGTATAAAATGTATTAAATAATACAAAGTGTATTCGATCCCATGATTGGTCAACCATTTAAATTTGCATTATAGAAATGGAAAGCCATAATTTTGTTGTTTCTTATTGCGCAAAATACACTAAAGCTTCAACGTTTTTGAAATGGATTCTCTCTCAATAGATGGGGATTTTCTTGACCCCAGTAGTGCGACTAACGTATATTAAATAGTCCTTTCTTGGTGAACTTCGCTTCATCACACGTTATTACATTTTTAAGAAAATCATTATCTTCTTGGCACCTTATTGTTATTGGTTCTGCAAAATTCATTTTTTTTCATAGTCTATGAAGCACGGTGTGTGAATAAGGGTGAAATTTATATTTTTGCAAAAGGCGGTGAACAAATTTAGCTGACATACCTAAATCCCGTTCACCATCTATTACAGAGGCTTAGGAATAAGCATTTTAATAACCAAGAACATTAATTTCGGTATCATTATTGTCAATCGCGGGTTTTTCTTTAGTCATTTAACTTTACAGGAATCAAAATTCTTTAAGTTATAAATTACTCTCTTCACCGTATCACGTATCACATATTGCAAATTTGACTTGATTTGTGAAATTTAACGAATTTGCGTATTCACTCCAATTTTAAACGTGTTTAACTGTTTAAGTAATAAAAACATACAATGGACCTTTCCCAACAGAGTTTATAGATATATTTGTTAAATGGTAGAATTTAGTGTACTTTACTATCCTAAAACGTGGGGCTTACAAAGAAACTGTTTATTTTTCTACAGCCCTTATACGTGGATCTACAAGTTTCATTAAAACACCTAGCGTAGATATTTTAACATACTTCTAGAATCTACAATCATATTTCCAATTAGTTGGTATATACTGAACATATGGGATATTCTACCGCTAATTTTACGCTAATATACCCTAAGTTAGTACGCCACTGAGATGGTATGGACATTAGTTAAAAGCTCTTAAAAAATAAATGAATGTGCCAATCGAAAACTTCTTTCTGTCTTCCCTTGATTTCGAAATATTTCGAAATAATAAACCTTTACCCCAAATTTGAGAAACTATTTGACCCCTTAAATGTCTTTAGTTACCGATAAGAAAAATACTTGTCACATATTTTCGTTTATAGTACATCTGTTTAAAGTTTCAAACAACTCGGGAATTCACGTCTGGTGAGATTTTCTTCTAAGTTGCAATCCAATAACCTGAGGAATGACTTAGTAAAACGAATTGGAGTATGAACTTATTTGACAGTGAGATATAAAGTACAGAGTTAAAATGAGGAGTTCAAAATCTCAACAGGGACCGGTATTATTACTATAGTTAAATGAATTATATCAACAAGATGTAATAAATACAGATTAATTAATATTAAGTAAAAACGACAAAAACCAGAACAGATTCATCTATTATACTGGCTTCAGAAACTGCACAACTCAAGCTCTTATATAGATTTCTTCTGAAACGTATGGCATGTTCTCGGCCTAAATTTGACTAGGTATCTTGGGGTGAACATAGAATTGCTTTGAAATTACCATAACATCATAGCAGTAAACTAGACGTGCTTGTCATGACAGACTTCTCGTGATTAATCGTGTCAAGTGTTTTTAGTGTCACCAGCACGTTGCACTAGCCAAATGGCATTATATTAAACTCATAATGTTCAGGTTTAACGTCTTGGTCCAACTGAAGTCTGGATGTGGGTAGCTGTCTTCATTGCTTACGTTCTTCAAGCGACCATAGTCAATAAAAAATTTAGTGCTGCCATCTTTGATGTTTATCGTCACAACTGGTAAAACTCATAGGCTACTGCACTGTTCAATAATCCCTTGGTTACTCACGCCTTCAAACATCTTAATTATTTGTCGCTCAAATAAAGGCAGATTCTTTAATTGTTGATATACCCGTGAGCATTTCCAATATTTATTTAGTACAAACTGAGTTGGGCCTTTGCTTCAATCTGGTTTTAGTGGTGTTAATCTTCTATTTTTTTGTGATAAACTGTTACCTGAAGGATTGAATACGGCCCTGAGCTTGGATAAATGCTTCACATGCACAACCATATCATTAGTATTAATGTAACACCACGGATAATATTGGTGTATATATCCCCAATTTGAATTTAAATGAATTGACATTTTGCAATTGCGCGGGTAACATTTCCTTAGCCCCTGCTGGAATTCTTTCAGATAGGATATCCATGGTTAAATTGAAGTATTTCTATGGATTCTGCTTGGAGGTCTCAGTCCTTTGGACACAATGCTATCGTTTCACTTCTTGTCGAAAATGTTAAGTCGCTCACAAGGATTACCTTTGATGAAATAATTACATTCGGAAAAGTAACAATTTATAAAAAAAGTTCTTCAGACGGCGATCAAACTCATGACCTTTTGGTTAAGTTCCAGACGTTTCTATCAATTTAACATTTTGAACTGAAATCTTTTCATTTTCGACACGCAGGATACTGTTTATTAGAGTTAAGAAGAACCCAAACTCGTAGAATATATTTATATTTAATTTTATACCATTATCCAAATCAGCAAACAATAAACGGTCAAAACAGTTATACAATAACTTGCAATTTTTTCCATGCCTTCATCATGAAAAATTGGATGATTCCCTATAGGTGTTCGTAATTGAAATTGCGAAGGCGATAACGTTTCATTGTTGACCGCATTTGCTTAGGTATTCTCTTAGTTTCTACCGTATCTGGTAAAATTTCACGACTATTCCCTACTATGATTCTAAACATATAGAGATAAATTGATTTCTATCGCGATTATACTATTTAAATGCTAATTTCTAAGACATGGCTGGGGAAATTGACGTTTTTCTCTTGACATCGATCCCCTCTAGTTTTGTTAGTATTCTGTGCTATTGGCAGGACTACCTCTTGTTTGCGGGTAGCTCTTTTGAATTTGCGGCCATTTTTTGCACTTCCTACATCGTGGTCTTTGTCCAGATGCACCTTGTATCCTAATTATTCGCAAAGGTGTTACTTTTGGACTTTCGAAATCAGTTTGACCTTATTTCACAACAGCTCATAAGCGTTATTTGGAAGTATTCTATTATGGCACATTATACTTTCAAGAATATTCGCATAAAATACATTTTATGCCTGTGGGTTTATGAATCTAGAATGCTATCCAAAAATGTTTGCACAACAAGCTCCTCTAGATAACTCTCTGAGACTGTCGGATAATGAACTTTAACTAGGCATAATAAACTTGCTGCATATTTCGTATTTTGTAGTTAATTTCTCCTTGTAATTTAGTTTGGTAGCAGTACACTCCAACTTGTATACCTTGCAGTGCATCCAATATGAGTTCGATACTTTTACCCATAAATCTGATGTGCATAAATGCTTAATTTTGTTTCTTTATTTCTTTTCTGGCAAGTATACAATTCAAATAATTAAGCCCCATACCTGGAATGAATTGTAACTAATTTTACAAGTTACTTTCATATGATTTAATTATGAACTTGGGGTTTCTAATTTATTTACACTGTGCAAGTAGTTAGTCTTTATTTATGCCGCGCACTAATTATATTCGCCATGTTTGCACTGCCATGTCAGTCTCAAAACTACCTACACACTAATCTGTTTTACCTATTTATATGAAAACTGTAATATTAGAAATACTACAGAAAATCTAGATTTTATGGCTAATTTTTGGCAGACAATTGCAACTAGCGCCATGACTTATCTTTAAATTTTACACCTTATAACTTATAACAAACGTCATTTCTAATTTTATCACAATATATTTAAAACGTTAATATTTTTAAGAAATTGTGTTATTTGATTTAATTTAAAATTTGAAAATTTTTCGATAGTCCAAATATCAATCGCTTTTTAATGCATGCAAGGGTAAAATGATTAAAAATATCTAGAATTTCGCAAGAGATCTTCATAAATTGGTCACAACATTGATATCGCGTATCAAGTAAAGGTCTAGATATTAATTGAAGAAGATGAGTATCAAAATTACGCGTGAGTTTTCAAAGCACCTGAAGCACGCACTGCTTTAATAGGGAGAGGTAATCATGGATTGCATTAGCGATACCTTAAAACTGCTAAAACATTAACTTGAGTATTTAAATTTCAACAAATCACACACAGTCAATGAAAAAATATTAAAGTAAATAGAATAAAATTATAAAATTAAATTGTACTTAGAGGTATGACGTTTGCAATAGAATATCCAGAAAATACGGTTAAAACGGAACATAAATATAAACAGGACTCTCAACTTGAACGTCATACTGCTGATATGTATTGATTAATCTAATACATTCACAGATATTTAAAATGGCTTGATTTGGGATCCGTTAAGTATTATTATAAAACCGAGGTCCAAACTGCATTGTCAACTAACAACTTTATCAATCTTAATGTGTAATTAACTATGCGCAAGCATTTTCTTAAACACTTGTTAGTTGACAACCTAATTATTCTCATATTTTCATATTTTCGTTTTATTTGTTTAGTAAACCTAAATTCCTACTGACCCAAATATAGGATTATTTAATTGTCAAACGGTCAACGTATCTGAAGGTAACTTCAGAAAATTATATTAATCACCGAATTTATAATTTTGAAATAAAATTCGTTATTAATAATGAAGGGACAAGTTTTCCCAATTGAGAAAAAGATTTATAGGTTGAAAAGCAAGCATTAATACAAAACCCGTCGTATTTTCTATTCCTTTTATTTTAAAACTGGTACAGCTTGTGATATTAAACAGGCTAATATCAAAGGTGTTCATGAAATTGACAGATTTCGATAAATTGACCAATAAGAGGTAGTCCTTTTGATTTTGCCTGAATATAAACAAGTCCCTCTATTTATTACTGTGACACTTAAGTATCATCAACGTTCAAGAAATTGATATAAAGCAATATTTAGAACTGTGGATAGAATGACTTAGATTCCAAGGTACATGGATGAATATATATTAACTAACTTCTAAGATTGTTTATAAAATTGTGTCATCAAATTGAATTGAATTGAGACTGCATTAATTTTTTGCATTAATTAATAACGAGAAAATCTTATTTCCTCTCCCTCGTATAACAAATAAAATATTACCTGTTAACCTAATTATTAACGGTAAATAAGGTAAAGAGAATGGTGCAATTGATATATTTATGAAAAGCAAATTAACGGCATCCATAAAAATACAAGCTAATACACACAATTCAGATAATAACCCTCGTCACCAATTTAGGGAAATAATGACAACATACTTCAAACTAAGTTACTCAAACTTGCGCAAATAATATCACACTGCAAATAGTTAAGACGGAATAGGTCTGGATATTACTTCGTTACAACAAATAATACAGAATGTAAATAAATATAAGCCGGTAATTTGAGTTCAAATAAGTTTGATCACTTGTTTTATTATACAATAATTTGGTTAATACTAACAAACTGTTGAATCATCATAATTAGTCGATTTTATAACGCTGCGATTTTATAGTCTTGAAACTGTTGCATATTAAATCCGAATATACCGTTTCTCCACTGGTCCCAATGCCAAGACATGATTCCATAGCTACATCTCACAATTCTACCATTCCCTGGCTACTAGTCTGTGGTTGCTTTAAACGTACCGGTAAGGAACATAAATTGATTACAAAACGTTTCATCATAAATAAAATGTGAAATTAGTTTTGAACTAAGGTTAACACAATTATTCATGTCTTAGAAGTAAAAAAACAAACAGTAGAAAAATTAAACCAATAGTTCTTTATGCATTTTTTTAACCATTGTATTTAACAATGCACTATGCATTGCTGCAATATTGCCATTGACAATGGCAACGCGACAAGGAGCTCCCTCATATATATTGGTCGCAAGATATCGTTGTACATACATACCACATACGTTTCGTAATACTTCACATTCGGCAATTGATGTTAATGCTAGTTATCAAGTATCAAAATGTATTATCGACACGTATAACGTAACAGCAGGTAAACAAACGTAAACCCACTAGACACCGAAGTTAATATTCGACAAAAGTGTCAATAACAGTCGAATACGTTGAAGATATTGGACAATATCAGGAATAACGCAGGTTCCATCTGGTTGCTTTTAACTTAACTGCCATGGATATTCGTGCATACTGTATACAATAAATATCGCAAGCGAAACGCTCCAGATAGAATTACAGCGTTGGGTGCTAGATAAGTATGTCAATAATGGACATAGATTTGTAAACAATCTGGAAAGACGTGATACTTCTGATTTGCCCTATATATAAATGATTTGTAACATTTACTACTATTGAAATGGCCGATCACAAGTGTCCAATATTGTAGATTGACCACGGAAGGTTCTTTTACGTTCCATCGTATATACTCAAATTGAAAATGCATTTTCAGGTAGTTACGTACAAAATTTGTGCAGGCAAATTCAGCGAACTTAAATTTTAACTGAAATCTAACAGTCAATGAGGAGAAATTTTTGAATGAGTTCTACACTTGGCTGATTACGTTGCAATCAACAGTAACGTTATCACAGGCATATTGGTACATGTAAATATAGGTCCTACTACTACTACTACGACTACTACCAATCATTACATTCCCTTAGCGGGGTAGGCAAAACCTATTATTAAGCCTCCACCTTCTCAACCACTGCATGCACCCATGCACCAACCTCCTCTCACCCCTATCGCTACCACCGCCCTTCACCGCAACTCCCATCACTATATAGTATCCACACCTAGCCACCATTACCCACTCATCCTACCACCTCTACTATAACCCATTCACTATTTTCTCCATCCTTTCCTGTCCTTACATACTTCATTGCTTTTGGCAAGCTCTCTTGTTCTTTGTTCTCTTCATTCTACTTCCTTTTAAAATTTCTGCAATCATATTCACCTATCTCTTTATCGGTCTACACCTACCTAGTTTCCCATTAATACCTACCTCATATATTCCCTTTGCTTATCGTTCATAACTCATTCGTTCCACATGTCCAAGCCATCTCAAAGCACTTCTTTCGTACAATTCAGGCAGCCTCCTTCACCTGGCACGTCTCCATCACCCATTCATCACTTACTCTGTCACGTCTCGTTTTGCCACATGCAGCTCTTAAGCACCTCATACGTATGGCGTTTATTTTACTCACATGTTTCTTCCGACATACCCAAGTCTCACTGCCATATAAAACAGTTGGAACAAATACACTATTGTACATAGCCTTCTTCGCTTTCATATTTAACTGTTCACTCTTGGTCACTGACTACATGCTGCCAATTATTTTCCTGTCTGCATTCACTCTGTTTTGATCCACATGCTCAATTATCTCGCTACCCAATATCAACTGACATATTTACTTTTCACCCTTCCTATTGAAAACTATTACCTTTGTTTTGCCGCTATTGATTTTTAAATCTTTGTTTCATTTACTTCTGCAAATTTATTCAACATTCGTTGCATTTGGCTCATACTTTTAGCTACTAGTACAGCATCGACTGCGCACATCAACACTTTTACATCTTCGTAGCCTTTACTTATACCACTTAACTCCTCACATGCACTTCTCACGCAGTTATCCATAAATATATTAAACAAGCAAGGAGACATTATACATTATTGTCCCAACCCTGCTCAATTTGAAAGTACTTACTAAATGTACCGTTCACTCTCACGCACCCTCTGCTTTCACCATACATTGCTTTTATTGCATTCAGTAGTTCTCCCTTTACACTATAATCCGCCAGAGTTGCCCATAACTTGCATCTATTCACACTATCATGCGCTTTCTCTAAATCCACAAACGTACAATAGATTTTCTCATGAACATGCAAAAACTTCTCGGCCATTTACTGCAAACTAAACATTTGGTACACGCACCCTCGTCCACGCATGAACCCACACTATACATCCCATATCTACCTTTCAGTATTTATGCGAACTCTGTCAATTATAATTCTACCAAACAACTGCCCAGCTGCACTTAATAAACTTATAGCTCTGTAGTTCTTGCATTTATATCTACCACCTTTGCCTTTGTACAGAGGTTCGATCATAGCATCCTTCTAGTCCTCTGGCGCTATTTCTAATTGAACACAGGCATTAAATAGTTTGCACGGCCATTAACCTAGTAGCATACCGCCATACCTTAACATTTCGTTTGTAACTTTATCTACTCCAGCAGCCTTCCCATTTTTAAGCCTTTGTATTGCATTTTGTACTTCTTCCACATCTATAACCTTATCGCTCCCTTTGATTTCATTTATTCCAGAATTTCCCACATTCACACTTATCTCAGTATCCCTGTTGCCATACAGCCCTTTAAAATATTCTTTCCA
>JAHWXV010561606.1:0-11791 GCA_024586415.1 Phrixothrix hirtus | reverse complement strand
ACCCCCCCCCCCGCACGCACGCCCGCACGCACGCCCGCACGCACGCACGCCCGCACGCACGCCCGCACGCACGCACGCACGCACACACACACGCGCGCACGCACGCACGCACGCTGCACGCGCGCGCGCACGCAAAAGTGTCGTTGCTTTGGGAAAACTTAATCCATGAATTACAACATTAGTTAGACTTCCACCTATTTCTAAATATCAAATCTCTTCTCTCTGGTAAGCGTTTCTCGTCCAATGAAGAAGCGATCATGGCGGTAGAAGGACTATTTGTAGGTCTTCTGGAAAATAACCTCAGGGATTGAATAAACTTATTAAGTCAACACTGGGCTAACTGCAGCGGAGTTACTAAATACTATATTTTAAAATAAATCCATTTAAAAAGATATAACTTATTTTTGTCATTTCCATTCCTTAAACTTTTCAAACCACTCTTGATAAAAACATTTAATTGCTAGTATTTGTTTAGTATTTATGCATTTAAACCATCTGACCTAAATAACTGCGAGCAGGTCTTGAAGTTAGTCGATGCGGCATTCATGTAATAAATATATCCAGTAGGCTCGCGCACAAATATGCAATGATGATATATATACGAATTTTGTTGGAAGATTTAATATATTCTAATTTATTTAGTGCAAGCTATTCAGGATCTTAAAGTGTTTCAGCGATTCTACAGGCGATTGTACGTGATTACTTAATATGCATGTTTATCTATAAGGAAGAGTAAATGATCAGTTAACTTAGTTTTAACGATATAGGTATATCGCAATTACCTTAACGCTATAAACAGAAACAGGAAGAATATTTTATAATGATTTTCTATTGTTAATTATAGCATCTTAAATGCATCATGGTACATGTCAAAATTAAAAACCTTTTGAAATGCTTCTTCCTATGATTTTATACTTGAAATTCAATTTAGTTGTGCTGTTAAATAAACTGATACATACAAACATCTAGCGGAACACCTTATTTAAGTTTCTGTAACTATTTAGCAAAACACTTTTTTATAGATAGGCCCAAAAATAATTAATTGGCGTATTTCTTAACTATAAGTTCTGGCAAATATTAAATTTGCAATAATTATTTTTAATGTTACCATTAGCAATGTAAGAAGAAAACCAGAAAGAGGATGAGAACGAATCCCTTATAATGTTCTAATTTAATTATATCAAATAAATAATTGTACATGCCACGTTGCTTTTATATATTTTTTGTTAAGCCTAGACCAGCACATTTATGATCTACATTTATAAAATGCACATTAAGCTTTCTAGAACCCCAATAATAAAATCATGCTTCTAAGACGACATTTATTTTTTTATAAGAGGTTCTCTATTGATGCATTTTTATGTACAGTTACGTTTTATATTTATTTAAGACAATATTCATTTAAATCAAATATAACCCTTCAATGCAACTGCTGTAGTTGGAACAAAGTGAAACTAAAACTAAAGAATTAGAGTTAAAAGAAATATGACTTTTGATGGGTTATAGAGAACATAATACATTCTTTAATAATGAAATGTACAATAACAAATTAAAGCAACTTCATTATTGAGGACACGAGCGTAGGCTTACATATTTTATTCGCAATTTCTGCATGTGATTGCTCTGTATCTCATTCAGAGCTAGATTTCTCACATATTGCAAAACGTAACAATGTTTTTGTCCTTTCTATATCTCTGCCTGAGCCAACCTTCATTATTTACTAGATCTGAGTTTGTCGTATTCAATATTTTCAGTATAGTTTATCTAATTGTATGGTTCGATTTACTTGATACTGACGGTGTCTCAAAAATAGTACAGCCAAATTTTAAAACAGTTCTTTGGCTCCCGTCGTTACCTTTAGCTGACTATCGCTGTACAAAACTTAGCACCATTGTTGTGTTAATAACAAATAACACTAGCATAGGTTATCTGTTTCTATCCTTTGAAGTTGGGTGTGAATTAAGTAGTTGGTCAATTGCGTCTATGACTTCCTACGTAATTTAGATATTTCGATAATCAGTTGTTTATCAGTTTTCTTATTAACCAATTTATTATGATATAGAGTGGAAACAAAAGTACGTTATTTATTAATTTTTGGGGTGGAGCTCACAATTTCTTCATTGAAATTAAAAGCGAAAGTCCTAAAATACGTAGCTGTTATGCTTGTTTTGTGACTTAGACTTCGGAATGCGGGAATTCCCCTGATCCTCTTTGACTAAAACTGCCATATAGTCATTTCGACGTGCCTACTACAATTTTTTCGAATCTGGAGAAGTTCCACCATTAGTAGGGAGCAACGATTTTACTTCCTTATCCGAGAAGAGAACATGTTTTTTAAATTTTTCTCTGCTGAAAGTTACTAACCTAAATCGGGTATCAATCCTCGTCCCTTAGATGTAGGGACAAACATGCTAACCACTACACCAATCGGGCTCGGCTCCACAACGCAGTACTCATTAGGTTTATAACAGGATTTGCAACTTTCGATGCAGGTATCGCACATTTCCATTACTGGTGAAAATTTTTACTACGTTTGTCTTTAGTATTCTGTTGGAAATTACTTACTAATAATTGGAACCACCGTCCAGGCCCTGTTGTTCTAAATATCTCATTCCCAACAGATTAATACCGCAATTTGTCCAAGTTACAATTCGCATTTCATAATAGGGCAGACAAATAAAGAATTCCTATGAAAGACCTTATTTTTTCAAAATTGGTTTTTTGATGAAGCTTTGCACTCCATTATTTTCTCACAATTGTGATGCTATTTGCGCAGTTCTATGCACTGTAATGTATGTGATTTGGAATTATATACTATCAAACTTCATACCTTAAAAAGATTTATGTTCTTATCCTTTCGCTTATATGACCTAACATATTAAAAACTGCACGTCCACGTGATTCTCGTACTAGCGAGGATAACTTATGTTCATTTCTACTCTTTAGCTAATGGATGCCGGTCCTATTTTCTACAGCTTCATAAACTTGATCTTTACTTTCAGTTTCTTCTAAACTTTCCTTGTTCTCTTTAATCGAAATCTGTAATGTGAAATTTTCCCATCTAAGAACAGCTAGTTGTTCTTGTTGTTGTTAAGACACGTTCGGTTAACGAACCGACACTCAGGCTTATTAAACTCATTTACTTAACTGCCCATGGAACTATTCTTGAAGTCCTGCAATTTTCAGATATCTCAGTACATTATGTGGAGAAATGCTTAAAATTTTATTGGGTTCATGGATTTAAGACCCGAAGATGTTATATCAGTCATTGTCCAGAGTTGGGAAATTACAATTCCTACAAAGGGGATCCCGGTGGATTCCGATTGTAGGTAGGTTTTTCTTGAAGCTATGGCCAGTTAGTGGGACAATATATGCTCAGACTTCCTTCCTGAAATAAAGTAGAAATTGGATTTCTTTAAAGGCTGAGCCTAAAACTATAGTTCTATCTTGTCTAAAGATTTGTTTGTTTCATCATTCATTATACCTGAAGAGCAGGACGGCTTCAAATGCGAAAGATTTTTAAGGAAAATGTGATGTTAGTGGCGGCTGCTTGTATACCATTATTCGCTTTACCCAAAAAATCTGCATTTCCATTTCCTACATATTCCTGATAACCAGGAATCCAGAAAATAGTTACTTTAGTGCTCTTAGATGCTAGGCAGTGTAAGTTCCTACACCAATCTGGATGATATAGTGGAATATAATAGGACGTTAATGGCACCTTGACCGTCAGCGAAAATAGTGAATTGTAGGTTATAATAATGCCTACTAATGCATTATTCTGCACACGTTGAAATTGCATTCATCTCAACTTGAAACACTGAGACGAATAGCACTAACGGAATAGTTAGTTACAATTTAGTAGATTTACTAGAAACACCTGCCGCAGCAGGGATATTCGATTTTTACCCGGCTGCACCCATATCAGACCATAGCGATCAAGTAGTTGCTGTAGATCACTAAACAATCCGCAACGCTGGGTATTGCTGTAGGAAATTAAGTGTTGCAGACCTTAACTAGGGGTAACACAACCACCCGCAACCCCTTATATGATCGATAAGCTATTAGTGATTGAAGTGTTCCCCCAACCATAATTCTCAGCACGTATTTGTTTGTATTCAATCAGCCCGTAAAAAGCTTTAAAAGCCTCCGCTTGTGTCCAAAGGCACAAAGGGGGCAAATCAAGCAGCACCTTCAGAGATTCAATTAGTGTTGTACTTAGGGAGTTTCTGATTCCTAAGCCTGCCATACATTACACTTTGTTAGAATGGGTATAGTTACTTTGACTCCTTACAGCGTCGCTAATTTAGTAACAGATAAGTCAAGATTGGACTGACTACCGCCGTGTTCAGTTGATGTATCACTTTAGGAATCAAGCCCCATGTGACCGCATAAGTTTAGCGGTATATAACAAAAGATTACTGTCGCTTTATTTGCTCATTCAGATATAATGTATTTCCATGTTAGTCTTTGGTCAAGAGTTATAGCTGGATATTTAAAATTAGAATCGCAACATTTGGAGCGTTGTTTAACGAGGAGTATTCCTTGGATAGGAATTCACATTCTGATGAAGGGCACCACTTTCGTTTTGCAGGAATTAGTTACGTACTGGTGACGGTCGGCCCAGTTAGTTACTGTGTTCGAGGTCTTTTGAGTAATGTTCTAACAGTGGATTCATAGTTACCATCGATGTGCATAACAATGTCATTTGTATAGTGCTGGGTAAAAATTACTTTAGAATTAAGTGCACTTAATAGATCATCAGCTACCACATTTCACAACAGTTGTGATATAACGCCATTCTATGGACAGGATTCTCTGGCTAAGGTCGGCATATTACAGTGATTTAAATAGCCGTAAAGGTCTTCCCTTCTAGCAGGTTTCCTTTCTGTAACAAGATATTGGGATAACTACTGTGATAGGAGGAAGCTAAGATATAGAGTTAATGGCAACATTATCAAAAGCTCGTTCGATGTCCAGGAAAACTCCCAAGCTTGTCTGTTTGTGAGGAAGAAGCTTTTCGATCCTGCAAACGGGCTGGTGTATAACTATTTCTACAGACTTGTCTGGTTGGTAAGCATGCGGGTAAGAGTACAGATGGGAATTTTTCAGCATCACACTGCACTGGTATTTCGCAATATTTTGCACTCCTTTCAATAGGAACGATGTCAAACCGATTGGGTGAAATTATTTAGTTTAATCATAAAATTGCTTAGCAGTTGTGGGATTGTGTGGATTGTCGCCAGTGCCAAGTTGGCTCTCTGGTGTTTTAAGAGGAAACAGTCAAGAATTTGGATGCTCTCTCAAAGTAGAGTAGGGTATATCATTGCAATCTGGCAAGTTAAAAGGTCTGAAGTTTTTATAACCCCCTTTATTTTAAATAGAGTTAAAATTGTGGTGGCGAAACTCAATCTAGATATGTGAGCTCTATTGACGTTGTCGTGATCCACTGATCGGTATCTAATTTAGCTCCTGGGAAGTGGATGTGGATCAGTAGCTGAAGCACTGTAGTTACTCAATTGGAGTTTCAAAGATCCCAAATTACATTTGGGGTTACATTTGAAAGGCCTTCGATAATCTTGATTCCTTGAGCAGAGACCCAATGTCCACAGCGAAAGATTTCCTAGCTTTTCTCTTATTTCAGGAAACTTCCAATTTATAACTCCTCCGACAGATGCTGAAAGCCTCCCAGTCAGTGATTGAGGTAGTCATCTAGCTCTGTTATAGAGACGTCTGATTTCTTTCCTGAGAGCGTACAAGGTGTGATCCCACCATTGATCAGTTGTTCGCTTAGGAGAGGCCCGCATAGGATAATTTTACCTAATGAGTTAATTAGTTCGATCTTCCAGAGATCTTCTGCTAGGTCTAATTCAGCTGAGTCACTAATCTGGCCAGGCAGTATAACTATAATTGTACCGAGTGAACATCTGTATGAGTTCCAGGCAGTGAAATTTGCGTCCCTGCCTTAGTGAGATATGGGTGAGCTCTATTTGGAACTCAAAGTACATATGACCTGAAAGTGAATGTTCTTGGGAAATTCGCCACCTGGTCATTGGTTGTAAGATGCCTGAATAGCATAGTAAAATATCGAATACCTACTTCCATCTGCTTGCGACAAACGTGGGTTCATTGTTTTGATTGGGTTTGTGCAGGTTGGTCGTTATAAGATATCAAATCAAATTAGTCTCTCTTTGGTCAATGTTAGTGCTATACTGCTCATTGTAGTGAGCATTAGCATTGCATCTGATATGGAATTCCTTTCAGTTTTTCTAACAAAATTGGATTAGATCGTTAACTCCTTGGGTGAAAAACTGGCAGAACATCTAGTTAGTCCATTTCCGCCCGCGTGCCTCGTAATGTATACCGTTACCAGAACAAGGACCTAGCTAAGAAATTATATCAGGGAGCGGGCAAGTATGTTATTAACAACATACAGGTAAGCCCTAGGATACGAGTAGAAGAGGTACATTGAAAAATGTGTCCCGTGTTGTTAAGAATGCTCATAAATGTCCCATGGTGATATCCTGATTCTTGTAAGATGGCTATTTGTATGCAGTTTGCTACTAGCTTCTTACCAATGATATTATAAGACGCGATGCAGTGCTGCAAAATTATTTGTTCCAATCGAAGGTTCTCTATTGACGTTAAGGCTGCAAAACCTTCCTGCATAGTGCAGCTTCGGTTTGCTGTACTTTAGTATCGAGTAGCCAGAAGGTTACTCGTCCTATAGAAAGGAACTATGCGCAGTTGCATGCTTTTATGACATTTTGTGGGGATTAATCAATGTCCAAGATTAACCTGATCACCTGAGAGTTATCCTGCGTAATCCGTTGATGGACTTGGCAGGCTTTCCATACTTCAGGTCTTAAACTAGTATTTTGTCTGGCAAGGCGTCGGAGTAAAAAGTCAGTATCCCCATGTGATCGCTGTATCTACATTACAACTTTACTGAGGTTAGTGAGATCTGAGAAAAACTACCTCAGGTCAGAGTGGTCTTCAAGGCCACTCTTTGCTCAGCCCATTGGCATGGGCCATCCTGATGAGCTGCATATCGTGAAAACGATTACCAGAAGTTACCCAATATAAAGCTTCCACAACCTTATATGATCAATTTCTTCAGTTTGGCAGACAGGCACCTCGGGGTAGCCATCCAAATGAATTGACATTATAAGCGCGAACTTCATAGCTCTGCTATAGGATATTTGTTTAAGCTGATGTTGTCTAGCTCTTTTCTGGCATGCCCTAGAATCAAATGGTGTCATTTGCTGGTATTAGGAGTTTCGTACGCCCAGGTTAATTTTTGATATACTTGTTTTCTACCGCTTTAGGTTCAGTAAATGTGGCTGTATTCACAGAGCTCGCTTTGGTTTAACCATCAGCTGCTTCTGCCCTGTTGAGTTTCCTCCTCTGGGCTCCAGATAATTTTGATCTTTGACCAGGCAGTTCAAGTTTGCTGAAATTATCAGTGATCTGCTCTAATTCAGCAATCCGGGTTTCAGAATTATTCCAAGGAGTCATCAGAAAATGTAATGTCGATTCCTCCAGGTCCTGATTAGAGAAATAAGGTGACTTATTATAGTAGGGTTGTTCCTGGTATCACGCGGTAAATCCCTTGAAAGGGATTGCTTCATAACTTGAGATTAGGAGTTTCTTGATGGATTGCCTCCACATGACCCAGGAGATTAAGCCAAGGTGTACACTAAATTTGCCTCAACCGTAAGCATAGATTAATTATTTGCAGAAGCAAGAAAATTAGCATGGTTCTCTGAAATCCGGCAGTGCATTTTTAGGGTGAAAAATTAAAATGGCACATTTACTGAGGTATAATTAGGTCATGTAGTTACCTTTCTGTAGGGTCGATCAATTCAATTCCTAAGAGACCTTGAAGTCAGCTCCTTAGTTTCATAACGAACGCGAAGTTACGTTAAGGAGGATTTTTGGTATGGATGTGAGACAAGGGCGAAAATGGAAAATTAGTCGAACTTCTGACCAATTTCTCACTCTTTCATGCCTACGTAAGCATACAATAACAACATAAAATATGCTAAATAACATTTGCAGGTCCTATTTCACAAAGATATCTGACAAAACTGTTAGTAACAGGTTAAAGGAAGCCTAGTAAAGGTATATATAACCCTGTTGAATCCATGTCCAGCATAATCACGAATAAGTGAGACTGGATTTTTCCCATGGTCATTTCGCTTGCCAACTTCGGCGATGCAGTTCTTCACCGATGAATCAGAATTTCATTTAAATCATTGTAAAGGTCGAATACGTATATACAAACTACCTTATTTACGTTATGATATTGGAATTTTTCCTGAAGTCGACAGAATTGGTGATTCCTCTAGGGTTTGGGGCGGAATTAATATTGATATCCGAACTAATCCTGCCTTGGACACATGTACACTCTATACTGGAAATTGTATTTAGAATGTGCTGCTAGGGTATATATTACCTATTGTTAATAGTATTGTTGTCGAAGTTATCTTTATTCAAGTTACTGCTGGGTTATATACTGCAAAAAATGATATAAATTTTCTAAAATAGCACATTATTCAAGTTGTGAAGCAGTCAGCCTTAAGGCCAAATGTGAATCGCTTTGAACACTTATGGGAAAGATTGGTAAATGTATACAGAAACCCCTTCATCCCTCTCAAACCATTTAGGAGCTCAAATAGAAAAATGGGATACAATAGAGCAGGATTTACCCGAATGTTTGTTAAAATCATGCTAAGGAGGCGAAAAGAAGTAATCTGTGTTTTAGAAGGATACGCAATACAAGTCCAGAAACATGAAAAGATTTCAATTACCGTTTAATTATAAAAGTTAAATAAATTTTGTAATATTAATGTTTCCGCTTTGTTTTGTTAACTTTTCTTATACTACGTATTTGTCATCACATTAAATAAACTAAGATTTTTGAAATCATTTTCCAAATTTTTTTAACTTGAACGCATAGTAAAGTTTTTTTGTTTAAATTACCATGGCCCTTTTTTGAGCTGTTATAATGTCTTAACCAACTTTTCATTTATTTTCCTTTGGAGCGCATTAGAGGACGTAGGTTTACCTGGAGGTTAGTGAATTTAACCAACACGCATGCGTCGTTCACTAACGAAGCTTATAGCCCTTGGATCTATCTTGTGTACTTTAAAATAGCATGTCCTGTTCACTGAAGTTTATATTACAGTTACTCCATGTGATCATGTATGCATAAAGTATCAGTTCAATTTTATACTACACTAATTTTCAATCAAAATGTTATTGCACCTCCAACTATGTTTTCTATAAAATTTGATTTATTGTCTAGAAATCGATTACTTTTTCTTTGTTCCGTATAAATGTGCATCCAGATTATAACAATTAATTGAAATTCTAATATAACCTTGGGGATTTAGAGCTACTTGTGCAGTGCGTCGTCTGGACGTGGTGGTCTAGTAGCGGTAGCCAATACTTTGAGAGATTGAGATTGGCGACAAGTTGGCGACCAAGTTTGACCGCTGGTCTGTGACCACACGCGGGTGAATTCTCATAAGATATTATAGACCTCAGTAATCGCTACGACCAGGTTTCCAAGTTCTAACCTAACCCAAGTGTCAATTCGATTAGGGTAAAATATTTTCATTTCAATTATGCCTACACCAAGTGGTACGGGTACTTTTTTTATTATCGTATTTTTGTTTGACTGTCCCCAATTCTGTTAAAGATATTGATTTTAGGTTCATTATAAAAAATAAAACACCTATTATAATGTATAAAAGACAACCCTTTTGCCAACGTAAGTACAATCCATATTATATGACTTGTAAAAAATTGTTACATATTTTACGCCGCCTTTTATAAACATCCCTTTATTTTCAAATTAAATTGAGTTACACAGGCTGTTGCCATGTAACAAGAAATCTTCAGATAATTAGAAAATTTCTTTATAATACTTGTAGTTTAACGAATTTGAGTTTTAACTTATTGCTTTTAAATTTTAATGAACTCATTAATTCTAGGTGTAGAGTTAGCAAGCTTCAGCTTTTATTGATTTAAAATTTCTAATTTCATTTTTGACAACTACGATAAGAGAAAAGCTATGTCTATGCTTTGTAAAACTTTCTAAACTAGAATCTCGTAATTTTATTGCTTGTTCAAACATGAAGCTCTATATTTCAATCAAAATATAGACGTTACGTCAGCCTCTGTTTAAATTTCTTAATCTGTTTGATTCAGATAATTATTTGATAATTCATTAATTTAAAACCTTGCTAGCTCAATTGATTTTTTACTTATCTATGTAACGCTTAGTACTAGATTTGGCATTTATGATAAATCATTTGCGTGTTTTGTTACCCTCAGAATATCTATTGACACAGGTAATGAACAATATTTTTTGCTATGCCAGTGATTGTTTACCTTTTAACTTTCATCAGTTAATAAATTTTGTGTTTTACAAATTTCTATTTTTCTTACTTTTTCTCAAGCTGTTATAAGGCACTTACCGATGTTGTTTCTTAATGCACTATAACCTACTCGTTATAATTTGCATTCAGAAATTTTGCGCCGAGCCAGATACAACCTTCTTTATCTTTTTGTAACAATTTCCAAAAGGTTTTGACAAATGCTTTGCTGTTTTAAATAATATAAATAAGAACATCTATTTTGAACTTCCCCGATATTCGATACTATATGGACAATCACTCAGCGTAACAGTAGATACCGCTGAGTGTAGGTGGATATCAAGTGTAATAACGGCATTTTTGGCTGGGACTTTTAAGCATGTAGTACGGTATTAGTCACATATTTCGAATTGCACCGTTATTGTGTGTTAAAAATTGTGCATTGGGTACATCTTCAGTAGATATGCAATGGGTGTTCCAGCACAAAAACACGTGTATTTTCTTATGGAGGTCTATTTTATGGAATGTGTACCTTTCAAGGTCACTCATACATGTAATTTATATCTTTTGAAAGTCAAACAGTAATGGCATTTAAAACAAAATAATTTCAGTTTACATGATTTATTGTATAATGAAT
Source organism: Phrixothrix hirtus (assembly GCA_024586415.1). Lineage (NCBI taxonomy): Eukaryota > Metazoa > Arthropoda > Insecta > Coleoptera > Phengodidae > Phrixothrix > Phrixothrix hirtus. Next base: position 769 of record JAHWXV010561606.1, on the reverse strand, counting down.
AGCGTCTTTGATACGAATTTTGATTAAAATAATTAGTCGACAATTTAATTTAAATAATCAAACATTTGTTTCATTTATATAGTTTAATTTTATTTAGGAATATTTTTGATAATTATTGTTTATGATTACAGTTTATAGGCGAATAGTTATTTAAAGTTCTTTATTATATAACTATCGGACCTATTCGCACTGCCAAATTATTTGATTATATTTTTTTAATTATTTAATTAAGCGGGTAATTTATTTAAATATTTACTTCATTTTATTTCCACCATTTTCATTCATTAATTATTAATATCCAGAAGAGATATTTTTGATAGTTATATTTTATGCAATCCAAATTTATATGTATATTTGATTAAATGACCCACTGCATGTGCGGATGCTATTAATTATTCCATTTACTATCCCGCGGTATTTGTCAATCTTTTATTACTCTTATAAAAATCAATTAAACGCAAATATTAATTATTCATTCAATTTATTGCATGAGATATATTTTAAAAATAATTTTATGATTTATTTCGCATTTAGACGAAAAATTCCGAGACTTAGATGACAGATCTTAACAGGCAAAATTATACACCCGTCATATATACAGGGTGTAAAGAAAATAGCGTCCGTCCTTGTAACAGGTGATAGAGGACATCAATACAAACAAAAGAGTCATATACGACAACAGTCAAAACGTAACGGTTTTCTTAAAAAAAATTAGTAAATGTCAAAACTTTGCCACAACAAAAGTCAATAACGAATGAATATTTTTATT
>JAHWXV010561584.1:0-19707 GCA_024586415.1 Phrixothrix hirtus | reverse complement strand
ACTTAAGCTCCTACACGTGGCTGAGCTAGCGGCCATCTTGGGGCCCATGTCTACCGCTGGGGCAGAGTCCGGGGCCCCATTTCTGCATCTAGGACTTACCCCCATTTCAATACCTAGGGCTGCGCCCCTTCAGACACTCTGGTGGCCATCTTGTGACGTCACTTCCGTTCCCGTATCGGCTTTGTATTACTACTAGCCTTCCTTTAATAATAGTTTTATAATGATTTATTGATAATACTTCTTAGTTTATCAAGTATACTTGCTTTCTAAGAAATCTGCCCACGTGCCGCGTCTCTCTTGTTATCGGCACCTAAGTTTCTACGAATGCAACAGCGAATCTGCAGGTGTCTTGGTTTCTTTGAATTTAAGTTGAATGTTACCAGTCTTTGCGTAAATGTTATTTCTTGGAAAAGCGTCTCGTAACAGTATTTCTTATTTAATTACATCTAAAGATCATCAACATTATAGTTTAAATAATTGTTTGGCCTATTGGACAACTTTAATAAGCTTTTAAATTAATTTAGTTACAACGTGGTTTTTCTGCACTAATTTTCATTTCATTTTAAATAACAGATATTTTTATTAAACATTCCGAAATTTTTAATGAAATCCTATTCATCTTTACGTGTTCAAAGCAATTTAATTGCACTCGCGTCTTAACATTAACATACTTTTGCCTATAAAGTTAATTCGTTTACATATAATAGTCCATAAAGTTTAGAATTACACTTTCAAGGGTTCATTATAAAACTATCCAATAAAAGGCAGAATTTGTAGAAGAAAATATTTTGTAGTGAAATGTGAAAAAAAGGTTGTCCCCAATAAAAATTTAGCCCTAAATAACATTTTGATGTGAGGCAAGAAGGATGAAGTAAACCAATCTGTAAAAGTATTCCCGTCATTCCATCGCCATTGCGTCCTGTTGTAACGCGCACCAAATGTGAACCATCTTTCATTGCAGCTTGGTTCACCTTTTGATCCTCTCTTGGTCCATTGGGCCCACATTTTTTCTACTTTATAAATGATATATGGTGGCATTAGGATTCCGTCTGCAGAAGTACACACCAGATATTGACATTTTTGTAAAATTTGAGACTCGTTCCGGGTATTTTACACTATGGCGAAATAACATTTTACTTTGACCAGGATTATCCTGCAAATCGATATCATTGTAGTTAAAAACATTACATACAGGTATGTTATTCAATGTAATCGTTAATTATCAAATTAACTATTTTTTTATAAGCATTAGCTCGAGATCCTTTTATGTTGACAACAATTTTTTGACATATGCTGGTTCTATACCTCTTTAGCGTATTATTTTGAAACTTTGTCCGGGTACATCCTTTATTATTCAAATATTTTTTTGCTAAATAAGGTAAATCTGTTGTAATTAAAGGAAATTCCTAGTTTTCGCAAGTATTTGCAGCTTTGACAAATGCTCATTCTACATTTTCAGAAGAAACGTATTGACCTCCATTTTTCACAGCCTGACGTTCGCGGTATTTATTGTTTAATGTATTAAATAGAATTCTCTATTCCTATGATGCACAATGTAACGACCAACTGTCTTCAATCACTTTCTTTAACACGTTTACAAGATTTTCTTTAGTGCAATTCTTATAGTTACGCCCTTCTACATTTCTGTGGTAATTATGAACCATCTTTACAAAACTGCAACAACACACTTTATTATTAAGAGTGCAAGAACGTGCTAAAACGAAATAATTTTATAAAATTTATCGAATACTTTCGTCCCACATAAATGAACAATTTGACCCCATGATATCAATTTTAAAATACCCGCCGAGTTTACATTTCACAACCACAAGCGATATGATTTTTAAGTTAGAAAGCATATATTGTTTTAGTAAAACTAATAACATCATAATATAATCTATAGATTTTTATTTTCACGCGTAAGTTTGGAGGATACTAATTCTTGTAAATATTTAACTTCGTATTTAACAATTCTTTACACAAAATTGTTCGCAACTACAGAAACACAAATATCCACAAAAGAAATACAACTAAACGCTCTTTCAGGAATTGATTACTCAGTAGTCATTTAGGTTGTAGAAATGGCGCCATTTTCAAATTTATAAGAATTTATTCGTTGATCACTCGCCCCCGAAGATCAATTTCGCCCTAAACGACGGTAATAGAAAGGCAGTCAGTTGAAAAATCTTTATAGTTAGCTTAACATTTGCTTTGAATCCATTTTTATGATCATTACTGTGCTAACCATTATGAATACTAATATCGCCTATAAGATAAGAATGATATAATGGCTTTACTGATATTTTAGGTTCAAAGATGTCGCCAAGAAGTTTTATTCCAGCAACTAAGGTGCCAATAAAAGTTGCATTGCGTAGGACAAGAAAACCCTTCCTGTATAATGATAATAGAAATCTTGGTTTAATTAGTATCGAGCACTATTCTACGACCAACCGAAGTATCTGGAATAAATTGCCTCAAAATATAAATTTACAATGAGTAGATATATTTTTATTTACGAGTAGTTAAACTTGAACGGAAGCTTCGAGTCCTACAATTTCAAGGACATTGGCGGAGCGGCGAGAGACGTGTCTGGTTATTCTTTAAAACTTATAGAATTTTATTAAGTTAAATTGAGCGAAGGTATCCGATATCCAAGTTTGCACAGCGTACTTAACTTATTAGGGTTGAACTTTAAGTTCCTCTTCTGATGTAAACGTGGATACTACGAACACAGTTAGGGATTCATTGAAAAATAATCTATTGTTTCGTATAAGCACTTTATTAGCAAAGTAAGACTTCGCTTTCTAACAAAACATATCCTTATTTAAAGGAAATGTTATATATCCTGGCATTGAATAAACTTATCTAGAACTTTGTTTGATTTTTCGACATGAAACTGAAAGCATGCATTATTAGAAAGTTTACCAAGTTGAATTTTCTACAAAATTATTAATAACAAATAATATATTTAAACTGTTAACGTCACTAAATAATTAATATCACATTGACAGATTAGAGTTGCGTTAGATTTGGAAAACAACATATAAAGTACATTAAAAATTAAACGTCCTTTTATAGGAATTCTAGAACAATGTACAGATGCCATAAGTAAATTAACAATTTATTATTTACCAGGTGAAATCATCTCACAAAAACTATAGAGCTTAAAAATTAGTGAAAAGTATTACTCTAATCTTAATTCTATAAACACACAAATGGCATGCAGAATTAATTTTGATACAAATAAAAATATTTTTATATCTATTTTATGCATTGGGAATTTTTAAAGGTATGATTCTACGTAAATGCCTTTATTTTCCAATAAAAACTACAAGGAGTAGTCAAAGTAAATGGAATTTCTCTAGATATGACGAATGAGTTAGATGGTGGTGTTGGACATTCGATGCAGTGTCACAATTATAACAGTGTGTAAATCACAAGTATCTGTACATATTTATTTCAGAGATGCAACCGGACCTGCAGCAATTTTATGATGATATTGCACTCAAAATTACCCAGACTGAGATTGATTTTCCATGCCTAAGAAAGGGCAGGAAGCATTGAAGGATTACCAACATAACATGAGGTTTCTGGCAGGAGAATCCGAAGAAATGATTGAATAACTCAACAACTGACTGGAACTGATAGAAATATTGCCATTGCTAAGTTAGAGTAGCTCCATAAACACAATTCTGCCTGACTATTTGAAAATAAGACGCAGCAATATGAGATTTGTTTCAGAACAGTTGATAGTAGCGTGATGGTTGCTGGAGAACTATTTCCGAAAAGCGCGCGGAACCCAAGGTTTCTCAGAATAATTGTCATTGATGATGAGCCCGATACTGGATCGAATATGCGTCATTAGAATGAAGCACAGCGTCACCTCCCAGATAAAAGAACCAGGACGGTTTGGTATACCATGATTTCGAACTATCTGAACAGATTGCTTTACATCAAGATTATTGTACAACAATTAATTGCCTAAAAAAAAGTTTCTGCCATTATGTAGCTTTTGAATGTTATTTACTACAAAAATGGGCTTCAGGGACGCATTGTATAATATTAAAGAACGCTAAATGGCATACGCGGACTCTAAAACCAGACATCCGCCAGTGATTCAAGCATAAACTGTTTGTAGAAAAATGTACTTGGAAACGTGTATGCTTGCGTGCAAGTGTGTACAAATCTGGCTTCGACTTTGCCGTATATCCCATCATTACAGTCTAGTTCTAATATTTCAAAAAGTTTGTTGTTATCTCTCATTTTATATACATGACTGATTCTGTAATGGCGGATTTATATGTTATACAAGAGCTGCTAGGTATACATCGTTGGACTAGTAAAAAGGTGTGTTACTGAAGTATGTTAAAATCCGTTTTCAAATTTTTAAGGTAAATACATTTATCTTATAAAGATGTCTTAATTTAAGAACAAAAAAAACTGAAATGTAATATTTTCTACCCATTAATTGTGTAAATCAGTAACGACGAATTTCCATCAACATATATCAATAAATAAATATAATTAGTCTTATCAGCTGTCATTGAAATATCAATCTTCAACTGGCATGTACATTTCGTATTTCACTCTTTTTTAACGAAAATGCTATGTGATTCGGCAATTGTTAGAAATTTACTTTGTGATAAATTTTAGTATTATACAACTAATTTGGTATTTTGCCTAAATTAAAACAGCCACGTAAACTCTAAATTTTGTTTTATATATTTATATTATGAAATTTATCAATTCGTTTATCCAAATCCAGTACACATAGGATCAGTTATTCAATTTTCTCTCATTACAAAACATCATTTTGGTCATTTTTGTGTTATCTAAAACTTACATATACAAGAATATTTTATGTGTCTTTGCTATATTTTATTGTATAATCTCTGTACTCATTAAGATATGTTGAAATAATTAGTTCGGTCACAATAATAAATCTCACAAAATTCTGCATTTGTACTATTAATTTAATTATCAGTCAAGTTTGCCCTATTTAATTCAAATAATAGCTAATTATTTCTAAAAATTCTAGTACACTTATTTCTAACCTTTTGTCTAATCAATTTTTAGGACAATTTTTTGCTTCGAATGTTATAGAACTATATAATACCTTATACATTTTATCTTAAAACGTTTGTTTTACTTAATTAAAGAACTTTAGTATTTAACAGTTACAGCATATACTGTAACACAAATTGAACGTTAACCTTTTATAATCGGAAAATTGCATAGTCAACCATTTTATTGTTCATTCTTTGTATCTTGATTTTCCAATTTGTTTTTAAGTTAAGCTATTACGTACGTTATTATGACGACTAAAAACAGCGCTACAGCAATATAGAATAAAAAAAAAATTTATCTCAAAAACCGCCTGCCCTAGGACTACCTTGGCATTCTACCTGGTCTTCCTGAACTGATACTAGCTGTTATATCTATTATAGACTTTTAGGTGTACACAGCAGGAATCTGTATGTATTTTTGTCTTGCTATTCCCGTCAGTACCAAAAACGGTAGTAACTAGATCCCAGGCGTAAGCTCAGTCCTCATCGCATAGTTCTACGGTTGTAAATAATAAATTTCCATTTGTATTCCTAATTTACTTTAGGATGTGCTATTCTAATTATTTATTCATCTTTTGAGCACACTAAAGGTTAGGAACAGAACAGTTTCACCCGTTCAGTAACTCCCATCCCCAAATATGTCTGCATCGCCACTTGTCACATGTCACAATTCATTAAATTCTATCTAATTAAGAAATAGTATGTTAAATTAGTGTCCTCTGCTACTGCCTTTTCAGTTAAATACCTCGAGAACCGGTTGGCTAGTGGGTAATTATAAAGAATGGGATATTTTTCTATTTTTACCAAGGATAATGCTACAAATATGTTCTTTCATAATCGGGGACGCAAAATCAAGTTTCTGGCAGGACGGTAATTTGATGGTCTGGAATAGATATCGACGCGAACGGAGGATTAGTGGGAACTCATCATTAATGCATTACAAACGTATTATGGCTATGCGAATGTTTGCTCATGCCCTCTTGCGCTTATAGCTACTTGAAAAAAAAGGATACTCAAAAATAGGTTTGTTAATCAGTAAATCTGACTTAATAAATTGTAGTTTCAGGGCCCCAGGTTAATTAAAATTAACCAGATCAAAATAAATCAAATTCTTTGCCTTACTTATTTATAGCTAGTAAGTTAAGTGGTCTACTGATTCATCGGCCATTTTAAACATCTGGAAGACCTTTTATGGTATTTCAATACTTAATACTTGACACTGAGATATTTAGTTAATTTTCAATAGGTACTAAAATTTTTACACGCCTTCTGCTCGTACACTTAAGTTAACTCAAAAGGTATTTGGTTCTTGATATCATTTTATGCTCATCGCGCCAATTTTGTACTGACCAGTACATTTTAAATTTCGAGTAACAAGAGTGAAAAAATTCTTTTGCACATTGAACTTCTTACCGCACTTTTAACGGATCTTATGTGACTTTGTAAATTGTCGGAAGCTTCCTTAACATAACTAACATCAACGTGCAATTAGATAAAAATTTATTTGAATGGGAAAATATCGCTCCTTTGTTGAGCATGAATTTATCTGAGTTTAATACAGCGATTTAGCGCTTAATGAACATTTGCATCTTCGTACCCCCTTATAGCTATTTATGCACTAAGGGAGTTATAATTATAGATGATAACGCACGGAGAACGACGAAATCCATCCCGAATGTCCTTAGGCCGAGCAATTGATGTCGCTCATTGGAGGTTATCATCTAGTAACTCCAGTGGAGCATGCAAGATTTTATTTGTGACTTTGTAGTTATTTGTGTCATTATAGCTCCCGCTAATAGTGGCTCAGCTCAGCTTTATGTATTTATCTCATATCCAAGGCATTCTAAGTAAATAATAACGAAATGACAAATAAACTTATTTATTACATTAAAGGTGACTTTAATTGTATTTTAAAAAGATGAATGTCATGTAAGACTAAAATGTACACTAGAATTTAATTTCATTCCGTAAAACTAGACTTTTTTTGTGTATTTAAATTGTAAATTAATTTGAAATGTATCTTTGAGGATAGACCTATGAGTCAGCTAAAAATGAAATTAGCAGTTGTTTGTTTGGTTTAAAACACCTTAAATTACTAGAAGCCAAGTTTTTATGTTTAGGAATAAGAAATAATTGGAAGAAGTCAAGTCAAGTGAATATGGGGCATACCGAAGGATTTTAAAATGCAATTCGTGCATTTTGCAATTATAATAGCTAAATGATGTGCTTGTGCATCATCGTGGTGCAACAAAATTCTTTTCTTAGCCAAACGTTGCCGATTTTCTTTATCAACGATGAATAATACTCTCCTACTATTATTCTATCTTTTTGTAGGTAGTCAATAAAATTTATGCCGCAAGCATTAAAAAAAAGAGTGGCCAAACGACCACCACCTTTGCCTTCTTCGGTGCATCTAAACCAGCTCTTTTACGCATTGTGTCGATTGATATTTGGATTTCCGAGTGTAATGCTAAACGCAAGTCTCATCAGCTCAAATAAAGCGACGCAAACATTCAGATGCTTTACATTTAAGCAGTTCTAAACAATACACTGAAGTTGTTGAACGATTACGTTTCTGCTGGACTATTAACAAACATGGCATCCATCTTGCAGAAAGTCTTTTCATATCCAAATAGTCAAGTAAAATTGAAGTCACTGTACCAATCGACAAGTTTAACGCATCAAAAATCTCACGTACCTTCACTACCAATACAATATCATGCGCATTTGTTCTAAATTGTGGTGTCAAAAACAAACTAATCGTTAGATATTCTCGAAAATTGGTATGACTCCATCTGGTGGAATTTGTTTTAACAACATAGTATTTATTTTATGCTGGTGGTTGCATCTCTTGCATTTTTTCCTGACTCATTGAACTAACCTGGTACAATGTTAGCGTTGTGAGCGGAACTCCGATGATTTACCTTTACTGTGACTAACCAGCTGTTTGTTGATATCTAGGTCCTCGAAGAGTAGCTTTTGAGTAGTGCCATGTTTGTATCTTTAATCTAGAAGGAAATCTTGAACAGAATCAAATAAATATCCTAATTTACAACATATTGTGGAATTATAGTGCGTTGTTTGTTTTAATAAATACTTAATAAGAACTGTTTTCATAACAAATTGTTGGATTTACTGAAAATAATTCTATTACAACTAGACATTCTATTTCGTTCAAATTATTAATCTAATCTTTAAATATTAAGTTATTCTTTCAAACGTACTAGCATCGGTTTGTTAAAAATTAAAACTTCTTCGGCCTTTTCATATTTCATTTAATTAAGAGGCTTATAATTGTAAATATTGCAAGCCTTACTTTCCCTTCCTTCTTTCTTACGTACGAAGCTTATGTTTTATTTACTAAAACAATTTTCTTTACTAGGGTCCTGGGATTAACGAACACAAATTGAAAGATCACAACAATGTAGAATAATGTAAAGATTGCCTTTTTATATACAGGATAATGGTTTGTTGTATTTTATTTTATCGTTTTGCTATTTTTGTAATGGATATTTTATTTTATTTTTAAATTGATTCCAAAATATGTCGCTCTGTCCTGATACAGGATTACATATATAACTTTGAACAACAAATCTGAATTTATAGGACGACTTTAAAGGATTTAGCGGCAAAACTTGCCATGAACAACTTGAATTCTGAATTGAAAATGACAGAAATACCGAAGGTCTGAAAATGTTCTATATAGTTGATCGCCTTTTTCGTAGTTTCAGCTCAAATATAAGACTCGCTATTATTTGGTGATTTTCAGAGAAGCTTCTTGAGTAAATGAAAGCTATTTAGTAAATAACGTTGCTACTCTATTTAGAAATTAACGTTTAACCATCGAAATAATAAAACAATTTCGTATAAAATAGGAAAATGTTCATTTCTAAAACGTTTTAAAACAGAATCGGTAAATATAATTACTTTCTTTCATTTTCATTACTTTTTTGCCTATTAGAATCAGAATCAGCGTACAACATGTATAGAAATAGAAATAGGAGACATATAACATTACATTTTATTAGACTTGTTTAAATTACTTGCAATATTATTAGAACTATTCAACTAAAAAATTGTTTTATTTAGAATACTGCCCTTAAACTTAATGTTTCGTTTGAATGTGTACACGTCCTTTTCTTTACATTAATGATAATAGCAGATAAAGAGATACTAGTCCATGTTATAAATCTTTAATATATCCAAGAGATGTCCAAGATGTACAAATCTATTTATTCAGGTGCTAATGCTGCTTACTAAAGGCAAAAAGAACTATTTATTTGTAAACAGAGCCCTTTAATTTTTTAGAATCCTAAGTTTATTTTAAACACAAATTTGTTATTGGAAGTCATAATTTTTAAACTATTAGAACATTTATTGTTATAAAAATTTTGTTTTATACTTGCCATTTTTTACCAGATGTTGCTAGTTAAAAACGGGACTTCTTTCTTTAAAGTGATGTGAACATTATTGCGTGAATAAACGTGCCTATCCTTTGGCCTTAAAGCCCCTCGTACCAAATTACTGAGCTTCAATATTCTGGAAGCCTATATTTTCAGGATGTTTTATTGGAATGAGACCTAGTACGAGAATTGAGTGACTCGTCAATATGACATCTTTATTTTGACTGTATTTTAGAAAATAACAGAGAAAGTAGAGCCAATTCTTATAATTTAGGAAGAGAAAAGTTAAATTTGTGTTTAGATTTTTCCAATTCTTTTATTATTAAGTTGATTTTGTTGGTGGAACAGGGTAGTCTCCACTGATGTTTCGCTAAAACAAATTTTGATCAATAACCACATCTCAGCGCCCTATCGACTCTCATATTTGCTGTAGTTAGTGCCGCATGTAGCATGAGTATTAGCTGCTCTTGGAAATAAAAAGGGGATTAATGCAGTCAGCTTTTAGTCGGAAAGAAGCGATTGATTTGGTTAAAAGGTTGACAACTGTTTAGTAGTAAATACGGAATATAGCAATATATACACTAGTAAAACGAGGCTACCTCTTTGTATTGAATAATTCGCACATGTTCATGGAAATTTAATACCAATAGCGTTGGGCGTCGACAATGGGTGTTATAACGCAAAAAGAAACTTTTCATAGTTGAGCATTGTTTCCATTCGTCTGGAGTAGACGTGAAAATGAAGAGGTCGCAGAGATATTTTAGAGGGCTGTAGTTAGTATCCCAGTCATACTTTCTGATTTTGGTAGATTTCACATTTGCAAGAGCGTATTGTATCAATAGGACAGACCTGGTAAACCAGCCATGGTGGCAACGAATGACAATCAGGGCGCTTGCTTTTGAGAAAATGTTGCAGTTTTCCGGCCGAATTATATGGCATAACTCCGTTAGTAATCGGTGTATTCCTATAACAACCATAAGATGAACAACTTCTAATGAGATAAATATATCAGCCAGACGAAGAGTTTTGGCCTTAGTGTAGGAGACTCCTGATTTCTTGAATAATTGTGGTACTCATCCAAATGTCTGAATGGCTGTATCAACCAAGAGGCAACCTGATTTCTCTATTTTGAGTGAACGTGTGTCAGAAAATAGTATTTTATTGACTACACGGATGGCATTTTGCGCACAGCCAAGTAAGTTACATGGACATAGTGATCACACTGCTTTTGAAGGATTTGTCAAATTTTTGTCGTGACAAAGACTTCTAGATACACATACCGTGATTTCTACAGAACGAGTTGTCATGCCACAGTTTTATGGATTCTCTAGCCCTTTTCAGGGAGAACTTTATCCCATGAATAGTTTTACAAGGAACTACAGTTACAGTCACTAGATTTTACGTGACCTCATGCCTTCCTGGAGAAAGAGACTGTGTTTCATTCAGATCTTCCAAAGAATGTGCATCGTTTTTCAGTATTAGTACATGAGCATCTTTCAAATGCATGTTCGTTAATCTATATGGGCGTTATGGACATTTTTTTACAGAGAAACAGTCCGCACTTTGATAGTGTGTGCTATGAATAACGAAGGTAACCAACAGGTTATATATCATATAATTACAGAGTTGTTTTCCTGTGAGTATTTTGAAGATGCCGTGGAGATTTTAACGATTTTTCTAAATATCTTTGCACCATATGCGATTTGATGTAACGTAGGTTGTTTCATTATACAAGAGATGATGTGTTTCCTTTTTGGTTTCGATTTACGTTCTGTATATGTTGGTACATGAGTACATTGAACTGGGTTTCATTGCAAAATATGGTAGTTAAGGTATTTTCTACGACAGCAAAATCTAGCATCCCAAAACAAATTCGGTAATTCATATAGTTGCACTTTGAATAGCCATTTGGTCAAGGTATAACGCATTCTATAATTAAAATATGGTATCGATAAAATTTTGGTAAAAATAGATGCAAGTGTAGCATTAAAATGCGTTGTTTATGTGAATTTGAAGCTATCGACTAAATAGAAAAATCTCTTAGGAGTGGGAACTGGGATGCATCGGACTCTATAATCTGTGACCTTAAACGCCAGCCTTAATTATTAGCAAGATAAATTTTTAATTTAAAATGTTGAAATGTTGCAGAACAAAGTTACATTTTCTGCTTCGGCGGTAACCACTATTAAAAGATAAAGCTCTGCAATGATTCGAATAATTTGAATTTTAACTTATACTGGGAACAGTAATTAACATTACATTTTAACAATGCTTATGATTACACTATATAAGCGCACAAATGCAATTCAACAATTCAATCAATTGTAGTATGGGATTAAAAATTTGTTACTACCAATCCAATTTAGCAACCCTTGTGAACATCCATGATCGCAGCTTCTAGGTGCTTAGTAGTTGATTGGCTGGAAACTGTAACACTTCGAACAGTCTACAATACTAAACATAAATAAAGGTATTAGACCATTGCCTAGGCGAATGAATTGACGAATTCTCTATACACTAATGTACAAAAAAAATTGAATAGAATTTTATAAAACTTGTAGCACATAACCTTGTTCCTATGACGGATTAGTAAGTACGCCAGCTAGCTCTGAGTCTCTTCAGGGCTTATTAGTAGCATTCAAGAGCTAAACTCGGATAGAAAAGAATTACATTGAGAAATGGTGACCGTTGTATCCTGCAGGTGCTTGGCAGTACATAAATTTTCACACCTGAAACAAAACAAGGAAATTATAATAAGAACTTTAAGAAAAATGAAATGTCTAGCATTTAAAATAATTAATAATCTGTAATTAAAATAAATCTTACTCGTAACTTAACATTTGTTACCTTTAATTAATATTTTAAATTGACAAAGAATTAAAATAAATATTTTAGGATTACAATGAAATTAATCAAACCTTATTTCCAGACTAAACAATGCCATTATATTCACTCAATGTGGGATGGATTACTTAGAATTAGATATAAGTTTTGCTACAAAATAAATACCCTTTGTAATTTTCCACTTGTACAACATAAGTTGAAATAATATGGTGACTATTTTCCACGTGATTTAGAAATTTCAAGGTTATAACTTATGTACAAAAAGAATTTAGACATTGTAACTTATTTCCTAGAACTAAGCCAGAATTCCTACTTTAAAGGTAATTACTAGAACAAAGCAAAGATATAATTAATTAAAATATAGTTGTGAATATCATTGTGGCCGAGTTGATGTACACCCATTTAGATAATCGTCTTAAATCGATTAGTCCATGTTAATTAGAAAAAAATTTTATATACAAGGAATACATTTGTTTCTTTTTATTACTTATCTACTGCCACGATGTTTACAACAGTTCAATACAAGCATTTTGATTTTTAATGAATTTACATGTTCACAAAATAATTTCAAATTGACAAAAGATTTGTCAACCTGCATCATGCGTTGAGCTCATGCGCATAACTGAAAGATACAGTAATTGAAAATTTGCGACACTGCCACATTTAATCTTTGAAGCAACTACATATTTGTCTAATATTGTACAGAAGTTTGAATATTAGACAAGAACGAATTCTAGTACTTAATGAATGTTTAAAGTTTGATTTAAATTATGAAACATAACAAAATAAATTTAGATATCTTTAATTATTAAGCTTACGATTTCAAAAAGGAAACAAAGCAAGTAAAGAACGTTACAAACTCGTGAACGCAATTACATTCCTTAGCAAAATGTTAAATCAGTTCAGGATGTAGAAGAAAATTGATCAAGTAAGATGAATCTTTAAACTATACGAAATTAATTTGTTAATCGTTACAATTGACAACAATAAATTTAATAGTGACCTACATAAACAAAGGATTGTTTAATTAAATCAATTGATCTATCTTAAGACCCAAACAGAATAAACGCTGTTTGACGGCATTTATTGTCACGTAAGAGTTAAAACTAATGGAATTGTTAGCGTATATACAGAACAAACGATGTGCAATGGCGTAGAGGGCTGTACGACGGTGATTATTCGTCAACTTTCTACTTTTGCTCTCGAATGTGGCGTCAAATGTCATTGAAACATAACCTTTTATTCGCATGTCTATAAAGTTGACATTTTTAAAGATTATAAAATCAAAATTAAAAGATACATTCTTAGGAAATATATTTTCACAAAGTAACCTAATTTATTTCTATCTTTAAAAATGTCTCGAATCCACCAGCGTTGTAGTTTTCTGATAGTGTGGTTAATAGGGCAACAATAATAAAAATAACTAATAGATAAAAAGCAAAACATTAAGCTGAATTCATCTACATCCATTTCTGTTTTATTATTTTGTCTATTATATGGTTATGTTATAATTACGTGGTGCAGGTTGCACTTTCCGCGACGCAGTAAACTTTCGTGCATTTAGAAATACTGCTAGCGACAAACGTCGTTTAACGCCGTCGCCACCGTTTATTCTGTTTGGAGCTTTAAATGAAAACAATTTAAAATATTTTAACCGCTGAATAGTAACAGTAATTTTGTTTGATGTAATTATTTGCCGAAATGTACTAAAGAAATAACCAAAGTAAAATCCATTAAAAAATATTGAATAATTTGTATCCCGTCTCTATTTAGCAATGTGGAAACAAATCTAAACATGATAATAACGTGGGTGCCGATATTCTCTGGGAAAAATTCATGACTCATTATTTTATCCTAGGTTTAGCGAAATTTTCAAACTTTGTTAGTTGCTCAGCAACAAATTCCAACGCAAGTCAATTTACGTTGCGCAAAAGCCGACAGGAAAATTTTTCAAGTATGGTTACACCATCTTGGATACTTAATCCATATAAAGTAATAAATAAATGATTGCGTGCGCAAGTGCGTCAGTGCATTACGTACACTTCTTAGTAGTCGCGGCGCAGGCAACTACCTACTGGCTTGCAGAGTAACCCGCTCATGCTAGGGTGCTTAGCCTGTATGGGATAGCGTTAGGTATGCCTGGGTTAATGCTCAGATTGTGCCTGCGCTTGTAGCATGTAGGTTAAATACGTCAACATTGACCGGTATAGTGTCGATTTCGTAAGTAGGGAATGCTGTATCGACATAGGGTACGATCTAGACTGGCAACCAGGTCTCCCTTTAAAAGTATTGCTAAAAAGAACACAAGAAAATCCTCGGAGAATCAAAGCCATGGCGGGCAGCTGATATTGAACAAGATTGGCCCACCTTGAATTAAAGGCAACAACATGAAATGAAAAGTGGGAACGTGGAAGATAAGAGGGATGTATGAAGAGCAACAGGAGATTTTGAGTGAAATGAGAGAGAGAAGGCTAGTTGTGCTGTATGTAGGTGAAACCAAGTGGAAAGGGAAAGATAAATATGGATGAGGGAAGCCTAGGTTTGTGGTCTGGAGTAGAAAGTTGGGCACATGGTTCAAAGAGAGTGGGATGTATTTTGAGTGAATTCGCTAAAGCGCATATAAGGGGGTATGAGTTGGTATGTCCCGATCTACTCTGGGTTCGATTGAAGGTAGGCATCATGAAAGTAATGATTGTAGCGTGCTATGCTCAGATAAATGGTGATAACCAGGATGACTGTGAAACTCTTTTGATAGAGCTAGAAGGGGTACTTGATGCATGTGACGTAAATGATAGAGTGATTTAACTGGATGACTTGAATGGATAGGTTGGAGTAAGACGAATAAACATAGATCGTGTAATTGGTCGGTACGTCGATCCTAGAACGAATGAGAATGGGGAGCGTTAGTTGGGTTATGCTTAGAAAAGGGCATGTTTGTATCGAATACGTGGTTTAAACATAGGGAAATCCATTTGTATCCGTGGCAAATTAGAGAGTCTAGAAGGATGATTGATTTCATCGTCTATGGTGTGAGGCTAATTGAATTGGTAAAGGACGCAAGAGCGATGAGATGTTCTGGATGTAAGACGGATCATTTTCAGGTAATGTCAAGAGTTAAGCTCGGTAGAATGTGGGTATATAAGAAGGTATATAAGAAGGCAGTTGTAAGAAAGACTAGTGTGGAAGCGGAAAGACTGAAGAATGAGAATGCGAGAGAGGAATGCGTACAAAACCTAGAGAAGCGAATGTTAGAAGAATCTGAATGGAAATATTACATTGAAAGAGGCGGCATCGAATGTGCATGGTAGATGTTGGAAGATATCGTGATAGAGTGTGCAACTAAAGTATGTGGAGTAAGTACGATTATAAAGTCGAAAAAGAACGCATGGTGGGATGATGCCGCGAAAGATGCAGTAAAGTAGAAGAAAGAAATATATAAGAGAATGATTGGAACCAAAGATGAGAAGAGCAGAATGGATCTACTGAAAGCATATCGGATCAAAAAGAAGCGTGCAAAGGAAGCTGTGAAGGAGAGTAAAGAATGTTTGAGGGTAAAGGAAGGAGTGAAAATGCAGAATGATTTTGACGGTAATAAAAGATTATTTTGTAAGTGGGTAATGAATGTAAAGCAGGGCGTACCGAACCAAGTAAACGAAATACGGTATAGCGAGAATGGAATGGATTGGGATGAAAGTAAAATGATATTGCGTTGGAAAGGATATCTTAAAGGGCTACATGGCAACAGGGATACTGGGATAAGTGTGAATGTGGGAAATTCCAGAATAAAGACCCAATAGGACGATAAGAGTATAGGTGTAGAAGAAGTACGAAATGCAATAAAAAGGCTTAAAAGTGGGAAGGCTACTGGAGTAGATTAAGTTACAAGCGAAACGTTAAAGTGTGGCGGTATGCCACTAGGTGAATGGTTGTGCAAATTATTTAATGCTTGTATACAATTAGCAAGAGTGCCAGGAGTCTGAAGGAGTGCTATGACCGTGCTTCTATACAAAGGCAAATGTTGTAGATATAAATGCAAGAACTATAGAGCTAAAAGTTTATTAAGTGTAGCTGGGAAGGTGTTTGGTAGAATTATAATTGACAGAGTTCGCATAAATACTGAAAGGAAGATATCGGATGTTCAGTGTGGATTCATGCATGGACGAAGGTCTGTGGATCAAATGTTAAGTTTGCAGCAAATAGCCGAAAATTTTTTGCATGTTAATGAGAAAATGTGTTGTAGGTTTGTGGATTTAGAGAAAGCATATGCTAGTGTGAATAGATGCAACTCTGACAGAGTATAGTGTAAAGGGAGAATTACTGAATACAATAAAGGCAATCTACACGGGAAGCAGAGCATGTGTGAGAGTGAACGGTAGGATTAGTGAGTACTTTTAAATTGAGCAAGGTGTGAGAAAAGGATGTGTGATACCTTCTTAGTTGTTTAATATATTTATGGATAAATGCATGAGAAGTGCATATGAGGAGTCGGGTGGTATAAAAATAGGCAGCGAAGATGTAAAAGTGTTGATGTATGTAGATAATGCAGTACTAGTAGTTAAAAGTATAAGCTAATGCAACGAATGTTGAATAAATTTGTAGAAGTGGGTGAAAGAATGGATCTGAAAATCAATAGTAGCAAAACAAAGGTAATGGTTTCCAATTGGAAAGGTGAAAATGAAATATATCAGCTGATGTTGAGTAGCGAGATAATTGAGCAAGTAGACAAGTTTGTTTACCTTGGCAGAATGTTTGAGAATGATGGGCGGGTAGATACTGAAATTGAAAACAGAGTGAATAGATGCAAAAGAATAATTGGCAGAATGTGGTCAGTAACCAAGAATGAACAGTTAAGTATGGAAGTAAAGAAAGCTGTCTACAACAGTGAATTTGTTTCAAGAGTTTTGTATGGCAGTGAGACTTGGGTATGTCAGAAGAAACACATGAGTAAAATAAACCCTGTAAGTATGAGATGCCTAAGAGCTGCATATGGCAAAACGAGACGTGACAGAGTAAGGAATGAATGGGTGATGGATACATCCCAAGTGAAGGATACACTGCCTGAATTGTACGAAAGAAGTGCATTAATATGGTTTGGGCATGTGGAACGAATGAGTAATGAATGCTTAACAAAGAGAATATATCAGGCAGTTACGAATGAAAAACTTGGTAGTGTTAGACTGAGAATGAGATGGTTTCAATCGAAGCGACGTATGAATTTAATGGAAGCATAAGAAGTGCGTAAGGACAGAAAGGGATGGAGAAAAATATTGAATGGGTGATAGTAGAGCAAATAAGTTTGATGGGTAGTAGTGTGATGGTGTAGATACTGTATAGTGCTGGGAGTTGCAGTGAGGGGTGGTGGTAGCGATATAGGTGAGAGGGGATTGGTGCATGGGTGTATGCAGTGGCTGAGAAGGTGGTGGCTAGGTATTGGGTTTTGCCTACCCTGCTATGGCAATGGCATAATTGGTGGTAGTAGTATAAATGATTGCACTTACGTGAGTTTCGGTAGTATTAAATTTTCAAATAAATTGTTGTTACTCACCCCAAGAATATATCTACTCTTTAAACCACTGCCCGCTGTATAATGACGGGACGAAAGAATTGATCACAACATCATAAAATAATATAAGAATCAGTAATAACAAATTTATGGTATTTAAATTACAATTTTAAGCTTCATAATGAATTTTTATGAAAATTAGAACTAAACATGAAACAAATAAGCTGTGCGATTAATTCAATCATTTCTGAAGAAGTGACGCTACAAGCTTGTCGGCTCATAACCATATCTAAAGCGACATTTTTAATCTCAAGGGATTAAAATTTCAGTTTAGTCCCAAGGAAACCAAAGTACTTTGAATCCCGCAAAAAACAAAGTAAATCCAAAAATTAACCAATTAAAAGTACATACTGTTCAAAGTATTACTAGAGTGCTCCGCAAATACAAGCACACATTGATAAATCGAATGAACTGTCAATGTCACAATCGCGTAATTTTACTATATTCTACCCTTTTAAAAGAGGCACTTTAATTCCTTGGCATATATTAATCCACTGCTTTGATTATAAAATATACATATATAATAATATTAATGATAATAAATTAAATCAGTCATCTATAAAATTCGTTTTAGTTTAAAATCTGTGTAACTAAAATGTTAAGCAATTGGTATGAGACCAAAATAACACCAAACATATTAAATAGATATTTTGAAATTAGTTTCAAACGATAATTGATATAAATTAATTTAATAATTGTTAGACGAAAAGATATTAACTATTAATTAACTTCTTATTTTATCAAAACAGTACAATTAATAAAATAAATTATAAATTGTAAGCCAAAAACCAATTTACCAACTAGAAATTAACCATGTGTTACAAAATTCGAATAGAGCACATGCATAATAATTCTTGACTTTGTTACTGCGCTGGAGTATTAAACTATAATTGCATTGATAATTGTAGTTTCAATAGATGAACTGAATGTAGAAGCTTCGTTTGCTAAACTTAAGCTTCATCTAAATTTAAATGTATTAATAAGAGTCACGCAACCATATTTGAATTGTCTCTATGTCTCAAATTATGACATGCTTGCCGAATAAACGATGCGGCTTTATGTTTGAATTTTAGCATAAATGTGCTGCTGAATAAACTTATATGTTTTATATTTTTACACAGTTGTTATTAATGGGTCTCAATATAATGGGAACAAACTTGGTTGCATAACAGAAAACTTGTAATAAATACTATAATCACTTAAATTTGTTTAAAATACAGTTCAAAATTAATTCACAATGGCAATTTCGATGAAAGCTGTACAATATATAATAAAAATGCAAAAGTACAATGGTTGTGGAAGGTTTTTAACGAACACGCGATAACGCAGGCAATTATAGTGTAGGGAGTGAAATAAATTGTCGATTTAATTCATGGAGCTTTTTCATAAATAGATATTTTTAATTTTGTTTTTAATTTAAGGATGTTTAGCTTCTAATATGTGTGCTTCAACTAAAAATCCCTTAACATCTTTCTAGTTGAAGGAACTAAAAGTTTTTTACAGAATGTTATTTACTTCAAGTTCTTACACACATTAATTAGCTGCCAATTACGATAAAAAGCTTAAACCATTGACTATTAGTAGCAATTTTAGGAAATTTTAAA
The DNA here is from genome assembly GCA_024586415.1 of Phrixothrix hirtus. Lineage (NCBI taxonomy): Eukaryota > Metazoa > Arthropoda > Insecta > Coleoptera > Phengodidae > Phrixothrix > Phrixothrix hirtus. The sequence continues at coordinate 227 of JAHWXV010561584.1, read as the reverse complement.
GGAAAGAAATAGTCGTAGATAATTTATTAGCCAGTTTTACATGAAACACCTTGAAATAGAAATAATACTTACTATCAGTATTTTAAAGCGAAGAAGACTTGCTTTGTCGAAATGTTTAGAGAATTTTAAAGTAGGGGAAAGTGGGGCAGGTTGAAACAAAAAATATATTTTTTGCTGCTGAAGGTCAAATTTTCAAATTAGAAATTCTAAAAAATTATGAACTCGTA
>JAHWXV010561559.1:0-30351 GCA_024586415.1 Phrixothrix hirtus | reverse complement strand
ATTTCAATTTCAGAGGTATTAAAAGAAACATTTGACAGATTAATTGTTCTTTTGTGGAAAATAATATTAGAGAAACGAGATTCATTTGAACTATAATTTTTGTTTTTAAGTTTTGAATTAGAATGTTTCTTAAGTAAACAATTATTTGTAAGCATAGTTCCAATAAGAGACGCATTTGTTATCACAAAAATCTGGCGGGAGATCATGGCATTTTGTCTGTATGGCAGGAAGTGTAATTTCTATTTTTATACATGATGCAGTTAAATAACTGCTTACTTATTGGAAATTAATTTTTTTATGATATTAAACGCAAGTCAGGGATTTATTATTGCATAGCAATTGCACACTATTTCTAACTAGTTTACAGAACCGCCAGCTTGTCGCTACATCCTGAAGGCTGTAACTGGTTATTTAAAAATTTTTGGAATTACATGAACTGCTGTTAAAATACGGCTTATTTGAGCACAATCCCTTCAAAGTGAAAACATCAGGACTTTTTATTCCGATAACATCATAGTTATAATTTTCCTCAAAAAATAAGCGTGTCTCTGGTAATAGTTTTAAAGTTATTTACTGTATTTCATCCATTTTAGTCATCCATTAATAGCTGAATTACATTTATCGGAATTGTAATGGTTGTTGCTGTTTAATGCTTCCAGTCATCGTTCGCTGCCAAAGTTACTTTTCAGTTGTGAAGTTTCTTGTTGTATTCATGCAACAAATTACTTGGAACTAAACTTTTACTTAGTTTCGTATTATTTAACCAACACAACATTGGATATTGTACACTTTAGGATTTATCAATACTATTGTGTGGGTTGTAATTTTAAATACAAAAAATTGTCAATGCCTAAAGTTAAAAGATTAAACATTAAATTAATATTCCGAAAGTAACCAAATGATCAACAAAGAAACATGTTTAGAAGAAGGACAAAAGTAGAAGCTGTCAATTACTCCTATGAAATTGGATCAGTAAAAAACTTTTACTTCAACCTTGCTTTTTTTAACAGTAGAAGTGGTAGCAAAAATTGTTTTTGTAGATGTAATCAGCTTTAGTGAATTTAAATTAAAAATTAAATTCAAAATTTGTTGCAGCGCCAAAGAACTGTAATAAAAATAAGTTTTTAAAGATTAAAAGTCGGTTTAGTCTCCCTGATAAATAAATGATAATTGCTATTTACCATAAAACTAAAAATTTCCAGAGGTACCATAATATTTTTGTCACATAAAATTTCTTTACTATGTAAAATACAACCGGAAAGCGCCGAATATTTAAAAGAAATGTTTTCTTACAACGGAACAAAATTGGATACAATAATAGAAAAGTGTAAGCTTGTCTTAAGAAAATTGACAGCAGGCACCTTACAACTTTTCGTTGCTTGTATAAAATGTTTCGATAGAATAATGAAATGAATACTACCCAAAGAAATTGCGTAATATTAAAAGTTTCAAATTAAATGATACAATAACCGAGGTTTCATAAACATATACAACATTTTCGAAAACTACACAATACTTCAGGTACTTAAAATAAAGTTAAAATTCAAAGCACATGGTTTATATAAAAATTTTAACAAATTTGTAATTAAGTTTCAATCTTTCTACGCTGTTGATTCATGCATGAATTAAAAAGCGATAATTAAATTAGTAACAGCTCATTAGGGTTTGAGGTGTATTGATATTTCAAATTATTTTCCTCCCCATTTATGTGTAGTGGTCATGTGCATGACAGCTGAAACAATTGGGGGAGTTGGTTTAAATGAATTTTAATGTGGTAATCGATTCCACCGATGAACCTGAATATTCAACATTCCGCTGAATATGGAATCGAAAACTTTAGAATTATACACGACAATGTGCTTGAAGTTATGGCCGAGTTAAGCTTCGTTTTAAAACTTAAAGTAGTGAATATCAACAATACAACTGCGATTGCCTGAGGGTTATAAATTGAACGTTTCATATACACAACATGAAATTTCCTAACAAGCAAACTTTAGAAACGTGTATCTGAATTTCGATATGCATTTTTGTTATCTTCTCGACTATGCTTAATATATTCCATTGTAAATTTTAAATGTGTCGAATTTCAAGCTATGTAGATTTAAAATATACAAATATGAATATAAATAATTTTAGAATTAATACCTCATAATTAGCGATACTATTTCGTACAATTGCGCTAAAGTACAATGATATATTAAAAAACAAGTTTCATTAGATGCGTTTTATAGCATGAATTCAAGTTCAGAAAATGAACCTCGTAGAGGCGAGTGTAATAGAAAACCTCTTATAAAACAAATATTTTATATTATTTTTTCTATTTGCATATTTTACCGCTTAGAATGAAGAAAAAATGCATTACATTAACATATCGGATGGCCCACCTCAGGCGATCCACTCTTAATAACTTGAAAACGGAATATGCTACTTTCGGCATTCTTTTTAGTAGGAAAGGGGCTGCCTTTAACTTAAGTTTTAATTTGTTTAACTTTGCTCATTTCATCTCCACCATCGCCACCTTCAAAATATCAAATCTCATTTTAATTTGAGATAAAAAGATTGGCAAGGTTTTACGAAAGAAAGTGTTTATAACTTGAAAATGGAAAGAAAAAATAAAAAATAAAACGCAGTTGTATCTTTGTAAGCGCGTTTGAAATTCTTACAACATTTGGTATTCATTTTGAAACACCCGGTATACATATAAATGAATTAATAATAAAATCCAATCGGTGAATCAACGGTACTATTTTTACATTAAAATTATAAATGAAAATCGTGAAATTTTGCATAGCCTTTATTAATAATATTTATCAATATTCAAAAATCCCAATTCACTTTTTGTAAAGCATAAGGGCTTTTTATTAAAAGTAATACAATAACAGCTTTTCCACGTAAACAGGTACGATACTAAAAATAAGCGTTAACCACCGATCCCCACTTTGACGTAAGTTCAACGAGAAACTACTTTTAACATCAGTTCAAAGGTAACTACCGTGAGATCAGTGTGCGTCTTTCCGTTATTCAAAGGTGCAAGTGCATTTTAATTGGTCCAACGCCATAGTTCAAGAAAATTCATAAATGAAGAGTTATCTTGCTTAACGTTCCTATCGAGATATTGATTCGTGCGAATTCAATCATCCAATACCTATCGGCGAATTTTTAGGGGAACCGTTCATTTTTCACCTATGCCCGTTTAAGGGTTTGGGACATTGCCATGAATTATGCTAGAGGTACGACATAATTAAAACCAAGGCCTTGACGCCATCACGCTGCCGACGCATTTGAAATCGTTAAACTCCCGTATACACGTAAATAGAGTTTTCTTCTCAATAAACTTACGATCAAGTAGTGATCCTAAATAAACGTTCCTTTCAACTGCTATTTAATTACGACTGAACAGTTAGTTCGATTATACCATATGTCAAAGACGATCAAAGTAATAGATAGTAATAACAAAAATTGACATTTGTTTTTGTTATTTATATTTTTTAATTATTTATCGACCTTTGCATAAGCGTTGATTGTGTTATCTAGATTAGTATGATTTGTAACTTATATAAAGCACAAGGGGTTCCCGGATGTAGTGGTAGAATATAAATTGTAACTGTACGCATTCCAGTTTTCAAATATCCTTATACCTAGTATTCTACGCACAATATTCTTTGATTTTGTAATTATAAATACCGAAAAATATGTTAAAAAATCCTTTCTTTCAGGGAACTAGTTTAAGTTAAGTAAGTAATACATTATCACGTATCCGTCTAAGTGAGCTGATTGAAATACTAATCCAGTGACGCACTTTAAGTCAGTAATTAACTAGTAAGTATGCCGTGACAAGGTCCTACCTATTACGGTTTGAAATAGGACTCTTTCTCGTCTTGTTTCTAAAGAAGATCTGCCGTCCAGATATTTAGATAAGGTGGCACCCAAATATTACGACTTCTTATTCCGACTTTTAGCGAGCCGTTCCTGAATTCTTGCCCAATTATTTCTATCAAAGACCGTAAAATCCCCCTTTCTTCACTGTGGCTGCTAGAGCTACTAGCTAATTCGTGGTAATCTGCATGCTAGACAGCCTTTTGGGGCCTAAAGAGTTTTTCAGCCCGTTATATCTTATACGAATGAAACTTATGCATTTTTAGCATACTTTTGATAGACCTTTCTGAAATTCCCGTCAAAAGACTCAGTTGCCGAGTTATTGTGTTTGGAGCTAAAGCTAATTCTCCCAAAATACCAATCTGATTTACTTCGTTAATAATTGTTTTGTTACGCTTTTGTTTCTTGTTCGCCATTGATCCAGTTTTGAGTAATTTTGCCATAAGCTCAAAAATAAACATTTTGGAAAATTTATTGTAAACGCTTAATTCGGTAAGATACATTCAATTGCAAATATTTTTACATAAATAGATATCTTTTCTACCAGCTTTTATTTGATGTGCCACATGAGATATGTTAACAATGGGGATGAAGTGAAAAAAGTAAAAAAAAATGAAATCCGAGTCAAAATGGCCTCCTTACTACTGCAAGGGATGGCAAAAATCACACTCATTTTCAAGTTATTAAGGATGAAGCTCCTGAGGTGGACTACCCAGTATAACTAAATTAGGGAATTTTGAAATGGTTGGTAACGCTAACGTTTTATCAATGTTTCTTCTTTTAACGTTGACATTGAATAAGCTTACTACCTAATGTTACCAACCTTTCAAAATAAAATACTTTGAATTATGACAATAATTGTGTTTCATAATATACTAGTTATCACACGCAAATAGATAAAGCAAATGTACAACCTAATTACCGCCGTCAGGGGTGACTGCGCAGTTTTCTATCAGGGTAAAAATTTCTACAATTTCTTATTCAATATAAAAGAATTAAATATGGCCATATATGGAAGAATGTTCACAGAAGTGATTTGCCAATTTTTTATATGTGTTCAGCAAACATGCCTTTTTTAAAAAGTTAAAACCTGGGTGGGCAAGGTCACCCGCTTGGATTTAGCTATGGGCAGTATAATCCCACGATATGGTTAGTACAAATATATTTCATAACAATATGTTAATTGAATATCAATAAGAAAAAGAACAAATCCATAGAAAAGTTGAAAATTCCTTAAGTAAGTAAATTTATTTTCACCGACAATGTACACTGAATAAGGAATTGCTACTATCACAAATATGTACATTAAGAATTAAAATACCAAAATTACGTATGCATATACATACATATAAGAACTAACTACGAGATAGAATAAATGAAAAAGCAAGGACAAAGACAATAGTACAATGAAATGGTATATGCTAGTGGATATTATTAATTAAAATATTTAGTTAAAAACAACAAAGTTTTACAATTAATTATGGTGACTTATTGCTTAACTTGTAGTTGGTTCGCTAACCTTGTATTATGTTGATGTATGTTTTCACTTGCGTCACCTTTATATTCATTTTGGTAAATGTAAACAGATAGTTCAAATACATATAGAGCTGAAAGGGTCATAGTTCTTATTGTGTGAAACCGTCCCTATAGGTTTCATATTTTGAGATAAACCTTATTATTTTTTGTACTTTAAAGACATCATTTAACGTGGTAGAGTTGCCCTAAAACCAGTCTTGGAGTCAACCTGAGCGAAGTACATTTGGATTAATTGATCATTTATATTTGAATATACATGTTGATCAGGACAATTTAATTAATACTATTTCGTAGTGTGTTTAAATTTAAAATTACTATCTAAATAAGAACCCAAAAACTTGATGGTATTAACAAGTTCCATGATTTGATTTTATGTGCAGAGATTATATTTATTCGGAGTTTTCTGTTGTGTATGAAACACGAATATAGCTCATTAAATGCATCGTTAGAGGATTGTTCAATTAACTGCTCACCTTTGTATGAAAAACTCACAGATGTATCATCAGCGTAAGTAGTGACAGAGCCATGTGAAGAGGCTCGATTCAATTTATTAATATACAAAATAAACAGGATTGGCCCCAGTACAGAACCATGCGGTACGCCGATTGCAACTTTTTTAATTTTGGATGTGGATATAATAATCCATTATTGGTAACACTTTTTAAACGATAAAAATTTTTTACTACATTTTAAAAAACTATCGATCCATTTCAGGCCATAGCTTGATTAACACGATCGATTGCCCTGTTGAGGTCGCAAAAAACCGCAAGTGGGCAATCACCAGCTTCAATACGTTCAAGTATTAAATTTTATACAGAGTGTAAAGCAGTTGAAGTGGATTTTGAACTAACAAAGCTGTGCTGCTTAGCGGAAAAAAGATTATATATATGACTAAACTTAACTAATCTAGCCTGGAAATAGGTTTCAAAAATCTTTGAAAAGCCCAAGTCACAGTAACGATCTATTATTGTTTTTAAAAATTGGAACAACTTTTCCCAATTTTAAAGAATCTGGAAACTGTACCTCACTGAAGGACAAATCAACCAAATAAGCTAAAGTATTAATTAGATCATGTCTACTAGAATTCATATTTTTGAACTTTAACTTAAGCAAATTATATAATTCAGTTTTAGGGTAGAACATAGTATCTCATGGTGTGATGTGTTTGAAAATGGTGTCTGTTGGAAAGAAACTCGCTTATTCTTAATCAGATATCTTCAACTATATAAAGTGAAAGTCCTTGTCATCCCATATTTTAATTATTTCGGTCGTGTAATGTTTTGCCGAATTTCTGTAAACAATTGTACGGCGACAAAGTCTCCAGCTACAACAACCATTGGTAGTTCATTCCCAATATGTATTTATCATCATGTCTTTTAAATTACGCAGAGTAAGGCTTGTTGAAGCGTATACGACGAATTAGGTATTGTCCTTTTAGTTATATAAACCTAAATGGCCTAACTGTTGGATTACAGATCTTTCTGCACGTATTTTCTTGCCTGCTACTGGTAGCAGGTCATTCGCATTGTTGTATATACTCGAATAGTGTATCGCTTGCTCTTTTTGCTATATTTTCCGACTCTCCTGTGTAGTTCCACCTGGAATTCTCTTGAAGATTTCATTTTTATCGAGAGGGACAATCACATACTTCTAGAAACCACCGGAAATATCTTTACTGACATTTTTCCGATAATGAAATCAGCAAAGTTCCTAAAATCTGGGGGAAACTATGTTTCAAGTCACCTGCTACTAGCATGTCTTCATTTGTTGTCAGTGAAAATTGCCCTTCATGCTTGCATCAGAAGCGACTGGCAATAATGGGTGAGCTTTGGATGTAAGTAGATAAACTTAATGTTTTTTGCGGACTTCGGGTGGATGCTCAGATTGTTGCCTCTCTTTTTTTACCTAAGGCATCACTATTCCATACAATAATTGCTCAAAATTTGGAGCGTCGAGCCATCCATATTTAGTTCTTCAGTATTGGGTATTTTTGCCCCTTCCTCGATCCAGAAAATCATCGGACGCAGCAGTGTAGAAGCTCACTAGATGTAGACGCTGAAGATATTAAAGAAATGTTTTTTTGATGGGTTCAAATGTAGTTCTGGTTATTTTAATCTTCATTAAAAAACTATTATCGCGGCTGAGATTTGTCTCATCGTAACTAAGAATATTTTCGGATAGTACACCTTTCAAAGATTCTTTTAGGTGATTGAAACTTACTGTAAACGAAACAACAACCTCTCTCTTTTTATGACGATTTATGCCAACCTTCACACAGCATACTGTTCTTAAGTTTAATAACATTCCATTAGTATTTCTGTCAGCAAACCTTAGTGGCGTTCCCAATCGTGTATACCAAGATTTGATGTAAATTTTCATTTTCTGAAGTGAGCACAGTCTATCCTTGACCTATTTTAAATGACGCAGAATTCTGTGCTTTTCAGTCCTCAATTGCATTTATCGTCCATCACTGTTTGGCTACCTTCATCAGAGAATTCCCTGTAGTGGTGATGCTTTAATTGTGTTTTATAATTACGTAGAGTTGTATGGTTTCTACAACAAAATCAACACGTGTTTATTGCAGAATGAAGGGGTGACTTTGCCGGGTGACATTTTCAGACCTACGTAAGGCATAACAAAGTGACTATAGTTCCTTACTAAATACATTATATTTCTGAAAAATGAATATAGCTATTTGAATTCACCTGTCCTTGTGTAAATCTCCTCTGACGAAAGTTTGTTTTGCCATTACAACGAAAAAATAGTTCATTATGTAAGCAATTACTGGTCGATATTACACCTGGACCTGTCAGTTAATCAAGTACGTCTAGAGATTATTACGATAACTACTATTAATGCATAAATTTTTTATTTTAGAACTTAAGAAACATACTTCAGAAGACAAAGTAGCCCTGTTTTATGGTAATAAGTTTATGAGTATGGAACGTGAAAGGCTAATATATAATAAACTAATTTAACTCATATTGGATTCATAATTAAGTTATAAACCGAACGGTGGTGTTTCAGATTAAGAGTTGAGTCGCAAACGCAAAAATACTGACTCTTGTTGTGTCATTACGGTTTTCTTTAATTACGTAGGGAGGAAAAATTATTTATATTTTGCTTTTCCAAGTAGTCGCGTGAGGCTAGGTTATTTTTACAGGGCTCTTATGAAGATGGACTTTGTTGTTCACCTCTAGCTAAACTAGGTTAGAAATAATAAGGCATAAGTTATATATTACAAATAAACAAAATAATTGAACGATTAATTGCAAATTAAAATTATGCACAAAATAATTATGTAAGTATTCTCTGGACAGCTAGTACTAAACAAATATGTACAAAGTGAACTAAATGATATGATTGTTTAACTGTCCTTTTGCGTCTACAACAATGACAATTAGGTATTGCATTTTATTTCGCAAAGCTCAATCGATGTATTTAATTATTGTTGATGGCAATCGGTTTGTTTCGGTTAGTATTAATTTTAACAACGCACGGATGATACTATTGGATTAGTATCAATGAAATTAATTAATCAGCACTTCTCGTGAAAAGCCTTTCTATCAACGGTAATTATTTTCTACAGGCCTTAAACAATGCTTTTGGAAGTTGTATCAATGGGCGCGTTTAGGGAACGCAACTGTTGGCTCTCAACGTATGTTTATATTCAACCTGTTTCATACTGATAATGTTGAAATGGTTTTAAATTCCCTAAACGGTTTTACCATAGATAACTAAAACATGAATCTATGCTTTTCTTAGCCCGTACTAACTGAGAGGTTATATAGACTATATATGATTATAGGTTATGTTAAGTGACATTCATAGATAAAAAATGGTAACATTTATGCTGTGTTTATATAAAATGTAGTTATATAGGTATATTGTAATTTTAAGTAGCAAACATGGCTGAAGTATTTAGGTTGTAGTATTTCTTATTTGAAAATGAAATTAATTTAAATAATGTAGTTGATTTGATTCCATAATATTTTTTTTAATCGATGGATTGCGAAATTTATCAATTAGTTTAAGATATTCATCAAGAAATAATAATGTTGCTTTGTTATTCCAACAAAACTTTTCTTTTCGCTGAACATTTTTATTTTCAGCAAGATTAATATTCTATCCTTCTCCTAATTCTTCTATATTATATTTTTGTGAACAGCAACTTGTTTGTGCTATAAATCAAATTTATATTTAAGCTTTAAATGTCAACAATTAATAAAATATTCATTAATGGTGATTTGTGGTATTTTTTCATCATTTACCAAACTATAATCAGGAAATATAAACATTTTTGGAACGTCTGACATTTATAATAAATATAAAAAAGCGTTTTCTAGTATCTAACAACAAAACAAATATTAGGCACCTTATTAATTTGAGGTTATGTAGCGTATGCTGGCCAAACACGACAGAAAATTTTATGCTGATAAAATTATGCAACACTTGCTCAGCGCACTCGTTTAGGGTACCGTTGTCGCTCAACTCTCTCAACGGTTGCAAACAGTTGTATTCTCTAAACGCGCCCAATGTTTATCATATCCGTACACAAACGATTGATAATCGACCTAAAGGGTTTCATGTGTCACATATTACTTTTGCGTTCTGAGTGCCTCCCTTCGCTAGCTTTTTGTGCCACGAGCAACTAAATGGAAGTCCGATCCTCCCGCCGATTCGTACGTTCAACTGCGGCAACAAAAATAAGACGGGACTCGCACAATATATGACGATGATTTTCAGGATACCCCAGGTACCTTATGGTAGAGGAAACTGTTTAACTGGAGGATCATGACTAGCTTTCAGCGACGGCGCCCATGGCCTAAGCAACAAGGCAGCTTCATGACGGCTGTAAGATCGACACACTTCCAAGCGTAGACTAGGTTTTAGGCTCGGTTATGTATTTTAATTCAAAGGTTGATTTACTAGGCAACCCCCACCATGAGCGTGCAACTTGATGTCCTCGGCTTCGCGATTGAAGTCAAAGTCTTTACGATTTCAAGATTTAAGACCAAGCCCTTAAGCGTTCTTGCGTCGCTCTTTATATACTAATTTAAGACGCGGTATCCTTATTCCACTAGCGTAACTTATTTGCATTTTCATTCTTGTGAATTGCGATACCTTCTTGTACTTGAAACTTGCAGCGTGTTAATATTTGAAATGATAACATCATATTTGATATATACGATTAACTTATTTTAACTAAATACGTTATTTGTACTTTGTCTAATTCTAATTAGGCAAGCTACTGGATTTACAAACATTTATATATATATATATATATATATATATATATAATTATTTTAATTATTAAATATTTACCGCACTCCGTGAATTTTTAAAGTCTTTTACACTATCTTTTTAACCTAAATATTAATAACACTAAAACGCGCGAAACTGTATCAGTTTCTATAATCGCAATTTTTATGTTATACGAGGGTACTTTTACGATGTCCTGAGCGTGGTCGTTTCTTGCTGGCAAGGCAATGACAAACCATCCAATATAAATTTGTCTTGTAAAATCTTTTCAAGGTAGAAGCACAATGTACTTCAGTGCACACGTATAACTTCTAGGTCTTTATATCTGCATGGTAGCAACTTAAATCAAAAATATAGAGCAAAAATAGAGCAGAAGTATGAGAAGAATGACAAATTAGGTAGACAATATCAGATAAGAGATTCCTTGGCCGTATAGTAGATAATAGTGCAATACAAAATACTAAACAGGCATCGAATGCAAAATATTCGTTATATGAAATATACAAAAATTACCAAAGAAGAGTCAGATTTATATAAAAATTGAGTGACCAATTATATTCCAGCATTAAAAAATCTGACGTGAGCAAACACACGACCTTCTCTTACGCCTGTAGATATGCAAAAAGTGTCCACAAATGATTAAACTATTATTTACGTTTATTTTGGAAACTATAATTGTAACAAACACCCATCCAAGTTACTGGGTAGGCGAAATGCTGCTTAACTCCGGTAACTTTTTCTGATAACTTGCTTCAATGCATTTTTTCAGAGAACCTGCTAAGTTTATGTAAAGGGTCATTAAGGACATAATAACAGTAACACATTTTAAAGAAAATATTATAGCTGTTTTCGAGAAAATCGCAAAAAAACTTAAAAATGGCAAGAATAAATTAGCACTTCCGGGCATTAGATTTTAACTAAATTCATGATGTCTCATATGCAGAAGATAAAGAACTTAAATATACGATTTTTCGTTTTCGAGATATCCTGTTCTCACGCACGCACGAACCCACACACCCACGCACTCACAGACGAATTTTTAAAAACATAATTTTTGGATTCAGGGGATCCAAAAATGTGTATTTCCACTAAAATTTCGACATCGAACATTTTGGACGAAAACAATACTTTATACTATATTTCAAATAGGTAAGAGAAAGTAAAAACGGAGCGATACCACTAAAACCGTTATTTCTAGGTATGTTATATACTTTTAAATACTTAAGGCAATTATCTTTATGTAATAGTCTATAGTTTCAGCATGTTGTTCTATAAGGGGTAGAAGGTTCCCTGTATATGCATTTATTTACGCTATGTGTAGCTCTGAAGCAGTTGTTAACTACTATATTCTTGGCTACAAAATTTCGAGAAAATTTCCTTTTATAAGTTAGATATTAGTTCATTAGCTCCTAGAATCAATAATTTAAAAACAAAACATACGTGATTGCACAAGTATAATAATGACCCTGGCGTGTTTGAGCCCATGGGAACGGAACCAGTATAGAAGACAACATAGACAATTTTCACACCCGCCATCAAGTGACAAGTAATGCATAGTACACGGGTCGAACACGACCAATCCAACCGTCAGCGTGAAAACTAGCAACAAGGAAGAAGGTAATCTTTTGCGTTTTAACTGCGAAAGGTGTTGCATGATTGTTGTATGCTACTAACGCAGGTTCACATGCGGTGTAAATGACTGCTAGATGTCAGAGATTCTTTCGTGACAGTGATGGAGCACAATAACTAGAAAAATCGACGGAAATTGTTGTAGCGCCCAAGTATAAGTCGATTCGAGGTAACCAATGTCTTATTGTAGATGAAATCGTGGCGCGGGTGGATCTAAGTTACGATACGAGCCATGACATTATCGTTGACAAGCTGCGGGATTGGAAAATCTGTGCTCAGTCAGTTCCTCATAATCGCTTCGGCGATATTAGTTATAGTATAATACGATGTGGTGCCATTATTACCAGCTCAAAACAAAGTGATAGCGCCTTCAATAAAGATATTTCGACTTTCTGGCTCCAAAGAAATTTAATAATATTCAAAACAGCGAAGGTAAAATTAGGATAACATTATTTGCGTACAAGATGGGCTACTGCTTCTGAAGTTCCCAAAGGGATGGGTAGATGTGAATATCGAGTGATATGTGAAACGTTTATAAGGTTGCGGCGGGCGATAGTCGCGAAATGTTTCAGATAATGCAATAAATTGGGGTAAGTAAGCAGTGCTCACCCAACCACACTACAACCTTGGCAAGTATTCGTGAGATTACCTCGTATTTAGTAATTCAAGGATTGCCTCGAAGGCAACAGTTCACATCAGATAAAGACGCACAGGCAACAGTTCAACAATAGTTCTAGCATTTATTTCATTTTTACGATATTAGTTATTGTGAATTTATTAATTTGGATTGGAGCTTATGTGTTTAAATTTATAAATATCCTGTCATGCTAATGGCGACCCAAGACACTTTGTAACGTGTACTTGAAATTAAGTCCAAAATACCTTTACTGTTTAACTGTGATTTATTTGCTCCAATGTAATAGCTATTTTGGTTGCATGGAATTTAGTTGCACGTTAATGTAATTAATGTTTTGCTAATGATTTATTTAACATTTCATGACAGCACCAGGTATGTATTTATATTTCATTTCATTAGGTTAATTTAATGACGTAAAACGCCATGAATTAAGTTTTCGTCATTAGTTGTAATTAATATAAAGTTAATTTATTCATTCATTTATAGATAAACAGACAGCTAATAACCTACTGGTTTATATTTGTAAACAAAACATTGAAGTTCAAGAACAAGTCATGACCTAGATAATTTCGTATGTCTGTTGGAAGTAGATTATGTTTATCGCCATTTAGCATTTATGTGTTATTAACTAAATGGAAATTTCAAAGTAATAATTAGCGATTTTCCGCTTAACGTTAATTAAATACTTATTTTTGAATACAGTTTCGAATCAGTTATCTGCCTAGCTACCATTACATTTAACTTAATCCATAATTTATTTTCAGATAAACATGTAATTAGTTTTTATTGTTTTGTAAGGCAATTCATTATTTAAATATATCCCAGATAATTAGTAACGTACCTTTATATATTTAATTTACCAAATTAGTCATTTTGCTGCATTGTTTAGGTTTATTTTCCGAATTACGAGGCGAAGTGTACATAAAGCCGAATTATGCTTGCTTTGAAAAATCATATAAATACGAGGAAAGAGTTCGAATTTTAACAGTCCATTCTTCCCCTTCGAACAGAGAAGGCTTAGAATAAGACTTTTGAGAAACGAACCCGTTATAATACCGTCCAAATCGTAATATTTAATTTATTCGTTGAATTAATTATTCCAAAGCCGTTAGTATTCGTTATTCCATAAGGAATTAATGAAGAACGTACATTAAAACCAGGTTCCTATTTAATTCATTTAAGAAAGGTGTAAATTAAATCAATTAATTAGCCAATTAACTAAGAAACGCATTACGTGTAATTAACAAGGTTTAAATATTTTCATCAAACAGCTGATCTAGTACGTATTTATGACATACTGTTTGCATTCAACCATTAGCTATAAATTTAAATTCAGTTATTTGCGTCATTCTTACCACAATTAAATTCACCTCGACGTCGGAGACGACGTCGGAGACGACGTCGGGCTTAACCGACCTTGCGACTGAAGGATAACTACCTCGCCTTTTAGTCTGTACCCCTTTCAACACCTTTTTGTAGATGTCGAAGTCACAACACCCACAGCAATAATCCTTAAAGCCGTTAATTACTAAGTAACTAGCACTATCAATATTAACACACATGATTACGTTGGGATTCAACCATTTTTGATAAACAAACTAATGTGCCGAAATCATCAATTTTAGATCATGAATGCATCCATACGGCCTTTGTCATGATTCAAATTAAAAGGCTATAGTAGACCTTTGTTTCTGTAAGGGTTGTCAACAGAGCTAAAATTAATTTTAAAATAGACGTACAAAATAATTACAATTTATAATGAATCTTTATTTATAATGTTAATAAATGTAAATATGTTCAAGTTAAACTCTGTACAGAATTTATAACATGCATTTTTAAAATATAATTACAATTGGTTAGAAAATAAATTTCTTTTAAAACTGATCTGCATTAGTTATTACAACTTAACAATAAAATTTTTGCAAGTTAATAATTAAATTTACACGTATACAAGAATTGAAATACAGTATTAATTACATAATAAAGCGCTTAATTGAAAAGCCCTGGTCAGAATAAATGTTTAAAAACAAATACAATAAGTTTTCATAATTAAAAATTTTATTTTTGAAAGCATTCATGGTGAAAACCGAGCTGAAGTTTACAATCAAGTAAAATATACAACATAGGCCATCTATAAAGTTCACAAACCTCCTAAATTCAAACCAAACCTTTTCAATAATCCTGTCTGTAAATATCTCCTTCCTTTTTTAATTGTCGAGTTAGTTTTAGATAGATATAAAATCCATTGAATTTATAAAACCAGCACCAAGTAACTTCGCACAACGCAAATTGAAGGAGCCTACTTATTGCCCTTAAGCCACAAACCCGGACCCACTCTTTGACTTAAAGCTACTAGAGGCATTAAACTCAGGCTTTGTATGATCAGGAGTAGAATTGAACGTACCAAGGAACCACGTTTCAACCTTGTAGCAAATCCTATTGTATATGTAAAGGAATAATGAAGTTTCCACCGCAGATTCATGGAACTTAAGATCTACTAAACCTTTAATTAAAATGCTGGAAAAAATTCCTACTACATAAATAATAGCAAAAAGCAATTATTATTTATAAATTTAATTTATACCCAAAAGTTTAAGAAAAATAAAAAAGTTGGCAAAAAATATATGACAAAGCCAGTATGATTTTAAATTCAGCAAATGTTAAATACTTTATATATTAGTATTATAATAAACACGCATTATGTGAGAAGTAAGGCAAACAAGTTTAGATGCATGGTATGTATATAAAGAAAGTCAATATTAGTAAACCAAAAAATGATGTAAAGAGTAACTGAAGGTAAAAGGGTATTTAACGGTGACATGATTATTAATATTCAAATCAATTTCAAATATAAATTACTCCGTAGTAACAAACATATAAGCAATAGGTTTCAAATCTACCTGAAATTTTTATACTCAAAATCGAATGTTTAAATCCTAGTGCCTTTCTATAAAATTAATAAAAAATTGAAAACTGATTAAACTTGCAACTAACGTGATAAATGCATTTAAATTTCGATAAATTTTGAATTAATTTATAACCAATTTATAACCGTACTATTGATAAATTATCCTGTAATTTTACGATAACGACAAGGAATAAAGTTCATGCGCCAATATATTATGCAGCTAAAAGTAAAATACATCAGGGAATCAACTTCGGGGCTGCTAGATAGATTCAAGATGAATTATGGAAGCGGTACTTTGTGTACCAAAAAAAAAACCTTAGAGATGGCTAAAGCTTTTTTCTTGTTTCGTCCACAACCATTATATGACATAATTACATGGCTTTAAATTCTATCACAAATCTTGGGGAGTGAGACCAGATAATGAAGATTTCAATAGAAAAACCTTTTAGAAGAATAAGCACGAGAGACGTGAAATTATTTAATCATGACGTATCAACACGTATGTACTGAACGTAGATACAAATTGTGATTAGACAAAGCATCATCTGAATTAAGCACGATCGATAATACAACTTAGAATCTCAAATCAACAAATATCTGCACTTGCATCACAAATTTTAGGTATGTTCGTTTCGTTTAACTTTCTAACAATGCTGTTCACATGGAACTTAATTTATTCTCCTCGTATGCGAGTAAAATAATTTAATAACACTTTGACAGTTAATCATTGTATAAACTTTTACAGCTCATCGTTACGGCTAATAATTGCCATTTGCACAATTGCTTTCGTTCTCTTTACACGTGTTTAAATTTTATTTCAGGAGTAACTGGTAACCAAATTAGGGCTTTATACAGATAAACGTTACCAAAAATTCTTCCTTGACGGTTTCGCCAATGTTTGAAGATTTCCAGTTAAGTATGTGATTCTTTGAATTTCAGAAAACCTTCCAACGTCCTTTTCCCTTTTCTGCATTAGAGTAATTTCCGCAAGCTACACATAGCGGATCCAAAAATATTTTCAGGTTCAGTCCTTCACCGGAAACAACTGTGATAAAGGCACTGCTTTATATATGGGCGTCAAATGCATCTTTCATTTCATAGTTTTACTATTTCTGCTCTCCAAGCAAATTACATATTTTTGCCATTACATGAAACATGATAATTTGTTTAGATTTTATGAGGTGTGTGGTAGGGCAAAACAA
Source organism: Phrixothrix hirtus (assembly GCA_024586415.1). Taxonomy (NCBI): domain Eukaryota; kingdom Metazoa; phylum Arthropoda; class Insecta; order Coleoptera; family Phengodidae; genus Phrixothrix; species Phrixothrix hirtus. The sequence goes on along the minus strand of JAHWXV010561559.1, from coordinate 13,301 downwards.
ATAAGTTGAAATTACGTTCTACAGCATTAATAAAATTTCAGGTAAGAAGTGGTTATCAGTCAAAAACAATTTGGGAGGAAATGGTTTCAGGTTTAAAAATAATGCATCGTTTATAATAAAAGTTTGTTCTAAACAGTTTTGAAAATTTATCGGAATGATCCCAGAAGTTGAAGACCGAAAACGACAATCAATCATGATATGATACAAAAGGCGAAACTATGGACCTCAAGGATTGCCGGGTAATGGTTTCCACAATTAACATAACTTGGAATATATTTAAAATCACCATGATAATCATTTCACATACCAATCTAAACATCGTGGATTTCACGATCTTTGACACCTGATCAAAAACTACATAGCATGAAAATTTCACAAAATCATTTGGAAATGTTGTATTATAAATTTTACTTTTTGACGCAAACTGTGAGAAATCACATGTCATTGATAAATCAAAGGGGTCGTGAAAGAAAATCACAATGCGGGCAAGGCTTTCTTCTTTAAAAAGGTACGAATACAATTAGGTGTGGGTAAAACTGATCCCAAAGTTTTTTTTGGAATACGATATTGTATATATGCTAAAAGCGACCACAATAAATGCAAATGTTTAAGAAATCTGCGTAAAATGATTGATCAGAAATGATTAAATTCCTCCATATGTTTCTTGTGCATAACAACGCCACTGTGCATAAGACTGTGCTAATTAGATAATATGTACAGGAATTCCACTTTGTAAAGTAATGCCGCCTTCTATATAGTTCAGAGATGGATGTTTCATTGTTGCCTCTACAGATTATTAAAGGAACATTGAGTGTTGACTGAAGAAGACGTTAATGATGCTAGACATACAGTTTAAGGCAACCAACAACATCAGGCAATAGCTAAACATTTCGTTCACTTCTCACAGTTTTGATTATTACCAAATAATTCCTACCTAGGACAAAAATTTTGTACCTACTTCGTCTATAAATTAGGAAATTACAAAATATAATTGATAGAGCGATCTTCGTCGAAGAAGCATATTTTAATCTATTTGATTTTGTGAATACCTGAGATATAGTTTTAGAGGTATGAAAATCCATAATTTTTGCAAACTAGCTTCAATTTCAAGTATTATAACAATATTCTTATCCATCAATCTATCAATTATATAAAAAGAAGAGAGCTTTGTCTACTAAAGTAAATCTTATGTAAATCTTAATAAAATTCTTGGATTTGTAATTTATATAGGCCACTTGGAAAAAGTTTAGAAATAACTTTTAAGGTTTTATTTTATTAGCCTTTATATTTTCTTTAGGCCTTCTAGTAAAGTTTTTATTCATGAACGTTCAAGTTCGTTCTGTTACCGCATTCAGCTTTCCTTCTTTGTTATAGCTTTTAAGTTAAACTTTAAATACAAAGAAATTTCTTAACATATTTTTTAATATATTTGTAGATTGGAAATTCGTATTGTGTTAAGGTTACTAAGCAAATTTAGATTAAATAGAAAATGTAAACTACTTAAAAAGCATAAAATATAGATATGTAAGAATTCTAACTAAATTTAGTATGCAAACATGAAGCTGACTTGACTTCACCATAAAATTTGTAACACAACTTAAGATTAAGAACTTCTTGAATCTCAATGCAACTTACACGCTTTTGATGTAGATTGATTCAGTATACTCTAAAATATTAATACGAGGTCAGCTGCTTTAATTTCGGGATAAAAGAGAACACAGCATTAGAAAAATTGTTTTATTATTATTCAAAATATTTCCCTTTACATTCTATTCATTTTTTCATGCGATTAAACCAATTGACATAATATTATTTCACTCAGAATTCGGTAAGCACAAAATTCCATTCTTAAACGCTTCAATTACGTCGTCTGTCGTTGAAAAGCGTTAATCACGCACATGACGTTTTATTTCTGGAAACGGAGGACGAGCCATTAATTTTACTTTCTGGCTAGCCAAATAGTTCACGATTTGTCGTACTGTGTGTAAGCTTGAATTGTCGTGATGCAGAATGATCCGTCGTTTTTATTTTGTTTTTGCATTTCAGACAAAACAAGTGGTAAACAAATGGTTGTATACCACTCAGCGTCTATAGTTGTATGGTCTTCTAAAGGTATAGTAGCCACATGACAGCGCTCATTTGGTTAGAAGCACTGTAAGCTCGAACAACTTTATTTAATTTTGCTTCGTTTGAAATACCCAAACAGTCGCCTGTCCTTTTGTTTCAGATTTATAGGCATATATCCAACTTTCATCACAATTGATAATTTTGGTTTACCAAATTTGATGTACCCGAGTTGAACCGTTTAAGTATTTCTTGGCACCTTTTGAAAAAGCATGTGTTTGAGCCTCAGTCAAATTATGAGGAACCCATCATGAACAAATTTTTTTTACACCCAAGTGCTGATGTCAAATTTGATATATGTATTTCGTGTCGATGCGTAAGGGTGTCCGAAATTTTTTATATGTTATATGACGATTTGCGTTTATTATTTCTCGTACGGCAACAATGTCTATGCTGTTTTTAATGCCGTTGGTCGACCTTCACGAACTTCAACACTAAGGTTACTTCGATCGCATTTAAATTGTTGATACCATTGAAAGATAATTGTTTTGAATGGTGTATCTTCACCAAAAGCAACTTCTGGATCAGCGATACACTCCTTTTCACTTTTTTCAATTGACAGTGGAACAAAGTCATTCCTCAACAATGTTCAAATTTGAAACCATGTTTTTCCTCGTTTTGTTTATTTTAAAATTATTCTGTAATATAACGGCTCTATATGCACCCTTCTGTCATAATTCTTTGACAGGTAACACTGTCAAAGATTACGAATTTTGTATTTCAATTGTTCTGCGAACTGCAGTATTGCTACATCCCGAAGTTTAAGCAGCATCCCTCGTAATAGCATGCTTATTCCCTGTTCACCAACGAAAGGAGTAATTTTGTTTAATATCATAGTTCCATTCTCTTACTTTTACCTGAAAACTTGCAGAAGAGCATCACAGTAGAAGTTAAGGCACTTAAATTAAATTAAATTTTGACGAATTATCTCTCAACTATTTCAAAGTGTCAACAACACACGTTCTATATTTTTCAACATTAGAAAAATCAATGTAGGCTACTTTTATGCTGCGGACTTACTTTAACACATGAATGCTTGTCAGGTATCCCGTCACTGACGTTAATTATACCATTACTATTTACTTTAATTATATCCAGGATATCTCAAAAATAATTGTCACCGAGAAAACTGCGGATACCTTATGGCACGTAGAACATGATTTGCTTATGATTTTTATTTAAAAATAATATAGTTTTCCTATCCTTCCGGATAGGAACATTGTCGCCCTTGATCTTTATACTTTGAAGCATGCAACACATGGTGGCTTCTAAACATATTTATTCCAGAAGATAACAAGAAAGGATTTTACCTTACTTTACCTCAGATATTCAAAAACAGTACTTTTCAATCTCCAGTTCATGAATCTAACATATAACAGGCAAAACAAAATAAATAAATAATGTATCATCCAGTTGTAGTTTTGTTTACAATAGTAATTTTTAGGTAATAATATTGTTACTGGTCCGGGTAAAACGAATTGGTTATTTTGTTTTAGAATATCTCCGTTAAACTAGTTACAAATTTTAAAAGAAAATGAATTGTATCAATTTCATGTCTGATATTTAAGATAAAACAATTTGAAATATTGTGTTTTTAACAAATAATTTTGGTACCAAGCAGCGCAGCGTGAGACAATAAGAAACACTAAGCATTTTTAAAAAGTCAATATTAAAGCCTAACTACCTACTTAAAATTGTTTTATTTTTTCAATGAAAGTAAACATGGTCAAACACAGTCAAATTACTACAAACTCGTCATAACCCCAAACGATTTCATACAGCATGAAAAAGCGTCGAGGTTACCTGAGCGCTACCCGTCCGGAAAACCGAGAAGGGGTCACTTCCGGTGCGAATTTCGTGTTGTAACTGAAGGCATAAGAAAACACGATTTTGTTGAACAACTGGATTTTATTAACTAGGTCAAAATAGAAAGTTTTAGTGCCTCTATATTTTTTCCTGCAATGCATTGTTCTCCAGATGTTTCATCTCAAATACAAATTTGTTTTGATATTTGAAGTGGAATATTTCGGGTACCATGCGTTACCCAAAAAATATCAAAAAATACAGAATTGGTATTTTAATCCAGTTAATAGGATTCATGAATAAAATAGTTAGGTTTCTATTTAAAAGCAAATTAAGTTGACCTGGAAAACGCCAATAATAGAATAGAATTTTTAAACTATGGGACTTTTGTTTGACAGATTCGTTTTCAAAATGTCTGGTTTTCAAAGTAATTTCCATTCAGTAGCATGAATTAAAAGTAAAGTTACCAGATATTCGCAATAGCTTAAGTAGTGGCAACTCATTTTTTCCTGTGTTTGAAGGTTTTAAACATTCAACATCTTATTCAGTCTTACAATTTGTAAACTTCATGACTTGAGTTACGACACCAATTCTCATTGGAAGTGGCTCTCTTCTCGCTTTGATGACGAATTCCGCTGAGGAAATCTCGGTACTTTTTCATTGTCGCAATGAACTCTACCTATCCTAGAAGTTTCGTGCTGCATGAAATCGGCGGGTATTTATGCCGTTATCGCTTGGCCTATAAACATATATTAGTATTTTTCTAGACAGTTAAATTACAGCAGTACATTTCTATCAAAGTTCAATTCAAAATTCCGTTTATTTATTGAACAGGATAACATTTAGAGCAAATTATACCATTTAAATTTTCAAATAAGAAATTATAAGAAAATTGTGCTTTATAAGTCTTAAAGTATCCACAGTTTTCGAAATGCTGACTAGTTTTAGGACACCCTGCATATTCGATTGGCTTTTAAAAAAGATAGTTACAGTAATGGAAACAACTGGAGGATAACTATATGCTACGACTCTCTTAAAAGGCATTTTTTTGACCTACATTTATCAAAACGTTTCCATTATTTGTGATCCTGTCATATATTGAACACTTCTCTCGGGTCATCCTGTATTTTGTTAAAACTATATTAATTTCAATTTTAGAACTAGAAAGTCTAACTATAAAAATTTTTTTACTTTCTTAATATAGAAAATTTATGGTTTTTAGAATACATCACAACTGCTGATCTATTTACTTATAATGACGAAATAATACGAAAATTATGTATTATTAATCGCTGATTGGCCATATAAAATAAATGAATTTTCCTTGTGACATTGCATTTGTTCAGTAGTCAGAATGAACCTGCGAAGGTCATTTTACTTCAGTTTATACTCAATTCCGTTCAGTAGTGCGTGAGTAACGACCGGATAAAATAAAGGCCGTTATCGAATCACCTGCTAGCTGTGAAACGTGTTCCGTCATTCGTTTCCTGCAAACAGAAGGCGTCAATGCTGCTGAAATGAATCGTCACGAGTGAGAGTATTGGGAAGAGTTGGTAGCAAAACTTTCGTGCTACTTGTATAAATGTGCATGATAAGGAGATTAAGAGGGACAGTCAATTGCGTCGAATGAACTTTTACAACATGTTGACATAATCGTGCATGCAAGACGCCGGGACAAAATTTTATTACTTTCCAACGAACTGTCTCAAATTTCAAGGATAACGTTCTACACATTTATCATATAGAAATTAAGTTACCATAGCAGTATACGAGAGTATCAAAATATGTCACTAATATGCACAACATTGAAAGGTTCGGTCGACTTTGATGTTCCTTTAGAGCTACCAGAATGAGAGAAAGGAATTTTTTGGCAGAAGCATTATTGAAGGTGGGTGCAATTCGTCAATACACAGACGATCGAATTAAGTCAACTTAAAAATTCAAACAAGCATTTCGAAGCCGCAAAATGATGGTTATAGCTGTTTGGGAACGCAACAGAATTTTGAAACATGATTTAAGATGGGTACGATTGATCAACACAGAGAACAAACCAACTCAAAAAATGAAACAAACATTTTGATACCGCAGAATGATGGTCATATCTTTCTGGGATTGCAATGAAACTTTGACAACAGAATTCATGAGAATAATCCGTGACAATCTAAAACACCAGAGGTTCATTTTGTCATACTTAAAAAGCTCCGAAGAGCAATTCAGAACAAATGGCGCCGGATGGTCAGCAAAAAGATTCTCCTGCATAACAATTCGGATCGAATTAAGCACGAAATCATGTAATACGTATAAAAAATCTCTATCATCCTCCCTACAGTCCCTAAGGATGAAGGTCTAGCTGACTACTTAGCGCCTCGTCAACAATTGGCTGAACAGCCAGACAGCACTATTCCTTGATGAGGAGATGTAGAAACTCCTAATACATTACGACCAGTGTTTGAAACACGTGGCGACCATGTGGAGAAGTATTGTTAATTATGCAGGTACGATTGCATATAATAAATTACTTATATCTATTATTCTATTTCCTATAATAGACAATTGGAGGGCGATTTTTAAGAAGCCCTCGTATTTATTCCCTTATAAAATAAGAATAAGAAAAACAGACGTTTAAAATTAGACTATGTCAAATTTTGATAAAAAGTCAGCTAGCGCACTAGAGTAGATTTCATCAAGACAACACTGAAATTACATCAACTCGATCTACTAATCAAGTCAGAGGTGAAACATCAAAAAATAAGGAAAGCTAAAACAATAGAAGACAACCGAGGTACATGGACTTTTCTAAAATTCTTTAACGAAAGGGTTTTATAAAAATTGCTCCTCAGAGAAAAATTGTCACGAAATTAGGAAATTTTGCGTCTTATATTGGACTTTTGTCAAACACTATGGTCAGTTCAGTTTTTTTGAAGTTATCCAGTACATAATTAGTTTTATAGAAGTTATATATCTAATCACCCTGTACGTAGCCAATTAATTCCGTAAGGTTTTACATTTTAGTTTATTAAATTTAATATTGAAAATTAAATTAACCCGAAACTGGTCTGATAAATAGGTTTGATATAAAATGCAACCTTTGTTACAATTTGTAGCAAATAACATACACCTCTTCAGCAGAATACATTCCATATGGGGTTCTAGAGTTAATCTATTTTTAACTGGAGCTAAAAAAAGAATATGAAAACGATTTAAAAATGCACAAGTGTTCAAAAATATCGTTTTATAAAATTAAGAAAGATATAACAGTGTATGCATAGAACCGGTGGTAGTTGCTATTTCTTCCACACTAAAATACGTAAGTAACGTTTTAATTGTAAAACTGATAGAAAAAAATTCTGATCCAGCGTATTCTAACCAAATATTTAGTTCCGGATTTAAAACTAATTATGGGCCCATGGATGATTATTCATCAGTGCGGATTTCAGCTAAAACGATTCTTCGCTTTGCCCAAGAGTAATCCTCCTGCTTTCGCCTTTAGAAAATTAGTTGCTAATGTTACTTGAAGCCGATAATAAAGCTTCGCCGAGTCTGCTTTTGTTTCATAATTTTAAGCTAGGATTTTGTCATGTTTACCATCACTTGTCACATTTCCCTTTTGTTGCTTTTGACACAGTTGTTTTCTGCTAGAAGTTTTCATCTTTGATTTGGTTAGAATAGAATGAAATTTTAGAACTGAAACTATTAAAATTTACAATTAAAATAGTGTCTTAATATTATATAGTCCTTACAAATAAACCACTTCCATAAAACCTTGATTCTGTTAGTACCTTATTGATTGGTTAATGAATACTCAATATAATACATAATGCACATGTGTGTGGCATTGAAGTTCGACAACAATACGTTTAAAATATCTAATATTAAACGGTATTCTTAGAATAACCTCGCTATTCAATAAAAATTGAAAATCAATTGTTACAAGTTAAAAATTACTGTCAGAGGGAGCACATAAAGAGGATCGTACTTTTACCTGTTATTGAAAATAAGGATATTAGGGTGTATAGAATTTAAAACAGAAAAACAATTCCACTGTCTCGTCAAAAGATGATATATAAACGTTTAGAAGAACCTCTGAAAATTTATAAAAAAGATTTTTATCGGCCTAAACTTAAAGTCTTGATAATCTGCGTTTTCACAATCAAATGCTATTGAAGTTAATAAAAATTACAAGTTTTACCTTTTTAAGGGGATACAAACCCTGAGTACAAAGAGGCAACCTGAAAAGGATGTGGAATATACATTTTAAGCTATATTTTGGATCCTTCTGAAAGTATAAGAAAGCTATTTGATGACAAAACCAACCAGTTTTCCTTTTTTGAATTCTTGGGACATTGGGACGTCACGTCCTTTCAAATGAGCGGGTTAGTCCTTTTTTGTGCTGTCGCCGGGAACATCCTTCAGTTAGTGTTCATATTCCTCCACGCTCCATTAGGTAAGTTAGACGGAAAAATATAGAATAGGCACGTCGATATACAATCTTCCATGAAGAAACAACATTAGGTTAATAGTTTACAAAATAAGTTAGTATTAAGAAATTAATTTACCTTTTTTAACCAGACAATACCGAGCTATCTGGCATCCGGTTCAAACTTGCCATTCCAGTTACTCTAAAATAGTTTTATGGTAATGGTGATTCTTCAAAAACAGCTTGGTATTAATTAAAAATAATCCTTATGGAATTTTTTATAATAGGTTACGTTAATATTAAAGGAAATTTCATCGACCTGTTCTAATGGTACTGCCTGGTTAATTACCTCACTCTTCCAGTTTGTGAATATTTGTAGAACTTGTCAATTGCCTAAAATTCATAAACCTTGTAGTAACTAATGGTTGTTAGTATTAGCAGAAAGGAGTGGAAGAGTTAACAGCTCCTTGAAAAAAACATAGTGCCAACCTAACCATTGTCAAGGGAATTGAAGTCTTAGAAACGAAACCACAGTTTATGAAATTGTATTGAATAATTATTGCTACTAATTATTAAGCCTGCAGCTTGTCAATATCTAGGGGGTATTTATAGATGATACTGAGGTCTTCAGTATTGGAGGAATCGTAGAACGCCTGTATCTACGATCTCGAGGACAAGGCAGTGGTATTTGCAGACAGGTTCGAGCTGCAATGTTCTTTAAAGTTCTTTCATGCCGATATTGATTTCTCTGGGCGCATTGAAAGGTTAGTCAGTTAGACGGCGTATCGCCGCCGGGAACGATAACGAGGACAGCGTAAACCAAAATTGTATCCTACCCACCTCCCTGGACGATATACGCGCCTGCATAAAAGTGCAAGCTGCAAAAGCCGGCCGGTTCAAGCAAAGTCCAAAACTCCGCCATTAGGATCCTCCCACAGAAGCAAATCGCTGTAGTCATCACATTGTGAAAGCGATATTGCGACTTTGACGAATTCCTTCATCCTGGAGATCCACAAACTCCATAGTCCTTCCTAAACTCGAAAAAGACCGTGCCTTCCCCCAGAAATATCGCCCCATCACCCTTTTCACTTGTCAGGGAAAGCTGGTGGAGCGAACAAGTCTGAATCGCCTAAAATATGCAACTTAAAAGCCCAGATCATTCCCGGTGAATAACTCGATTTCACACCGGGATACCGCACATCTCATCAGATGCTTCAGTTAGATAAGGAAATCGTAGAATGATTTTCCTTCAAAAAAGTTACAGCAGCAGCTTTTCTGGACATCGCCAAGGTGTTCGACAAGGTTTATCACTAGGGATTGTTATTAAAAATGCTGAAGACAATCTTTCGTCATAAGCTCGTCCAACTGATTGCGTCCTATTTCAGGAATGAAACATTTCAAATTAAGTTGGAGGGTCGTCGTTCGTGATCGAGAAATGATGATGCAGGGGTGCTGCAAGGTACACTCCTCTCACCGATGCTCTACACTATATTCTGCAGCGAGTTGACCAGACAGACAATCACGATACTCGCGTTATACGTTGACGACACCACCTTTTATCTCAATCCCGAGATCCTCGCCTAGCCCTCCGCTACTAACAAGCAGCGGTGCTTGGGCTATAAACTCGGTGCTAAATGTAGAAAAACACTGCAGTGTTCTTTAAGCGGACACGCCCTCAACAAGAAATCGAAATTTTTGACATTATGATTCCTTGGGAGAACTAGGTTCAATACCTGGGCGTCGTATTCGACTCCGGGATGATGTGGAGACAACATATCGCCCTTTCACTTCGCATGCAAAGACAGATATGGCAGCACTATACCGTTTGTTGAATAGCCGAAAGGAAACAAGGTTAGAATTTACAAGGCAATCATCCATCCGCCAATAGTCTATGCGGTAAACTACAAACGTGTGGAGATACGCCGTTCAGTAAAACACGAGGTAATTGTAAGTCGTCCAAAACAAGTGCTTGCGCATGGCTATAAACTCCCCATGGAATGTGCGAAACTCGTAGATACACGAAAACTTGAGCATTTCCTCTAGTCAACAGTTTATCCATTAACATGCCACTAGCTGGTATTCTTTGCTTCAGGACAGCTCTAATCTCCTTATCTCTGGACTAGGAGCCTACGAAGAAAATGTTGAAAACCGTCAAGGGTGGTCTAAAGCAATACTAAGCCTCCGTGAGTAGTAGGGAGCATATATTATATGTGACGTGAAAAGTGGGAGGAGCCATACATCGTGTGTGGTACCGAATACTTCAACATCAGGACGAAAGTGACATAGGGTTTCAATACCTTGGTGCACCGCATGTCAAGATACTCAATATCAGTGTTTAAGTTCACACAGCTGTTAAATTTAATTTAGACTATTCTTGAGTTTCATTCAAGGTGTTAGTTTTCAAAATCTATAGCATATCCCCCTGTTTCAAAAGGGCGTTAGATAATGCCTTAAATGGGAAACGAACATATAAAGAAAACGTAGGCCACAGCTATCAAGTTATTACAAAATTAGATATGTTATCAATGCAAATTCGCATGTGTTACTAAATTTTGAACCTAGTAGCCAATTTAAAAAAAAACCCAAATCACCCATGAGCGGAGAACAAAATTCATATCCGTCCTAATGCGTACAAAAAATATTATAATGGGGCAAATATTAGAATTCATAGTGTTCTATAGCGCATCTGGCATTCCAGATATTTTCGACTGAATAGCAACTGAATATGTTATAATACCGTAATGCGGAAGAAAAAGAAAAGTACGAGCTTGTTACATCAAGACATTCACAATTGACAAAACATAGATCGAGCCAATTCCACGCGCTGGCGAGAACAACCTTCATAACGTCGAGCCCCACGTGGGCGCCAAATTTTGTCACACTTTTATATTATCGGAATGCCTCACGTAGTGGCATCGAGCATGTTTAATGCCTTGAGCTCGTTTGTTTCCAGGAATGGGGCGAGTAAGCGAACGGGGCTGCCTCCGCCGCGTTTAGCTTACAAAAGCGAGTGCAGCAAAACGCTTTACGAAAGTACAAGGAAAAACAGTATAACTATTAAAAATTAACACCACAAGGTTCTCTCGAGTTAGTAATATTACAACTTTTGAGTTACAATTGTTCTTTGAATACAAAAAACGGAAGAAGTGATTTATTAATCAATAGAATGCATTATAAATTGTTAATGTATACCCTTGAGTTGTAATACGTGGTTTGGTTTTCTTCAATCTTTCCCAATTTGTTCAAAGATACTAGATGTATTACATACTTGTATTTCCATCCCATCCAGCCTGTACACATGGCGAAGCTTATCCATAAATCAACTTGGTCCCTGTTCTTTTGACGTGGTTATTTACAATGTGCGTCTTAATAATTTCAAATATCTTGGTGTATGCCTTAATAAAGATTTGTATAACTAATTCTAGTCATTTGTCGCTAAAAGATAATTCAAATTACTTAGTTAACCATTATTTTTAATTTTTACAGCAGTCTGTAGTAAAATATTTGATGAAAAAGAAAGTAAAGACTTAGATAAATTTGTTAATAATCTCGGATCACTCGATGCGATACCTATGTTATTTTTAGAAAACAAATTAAGTTTTCAATATTGGTATATTTTGTACTTAGAACATTGCAATACATCGATATAAAGCATTTACTGGTGTCGATTCGGCGAATGATGGCGTATAAGATAAATATATACCATCCGCTGAGGTCAGTGGTGCAAGTAGTGAAAGAAATTGAAACGGAAAAGAGTACACGGCTGTTGTCAGTTCGATAAAGATTATGCAAAGATTTCTTTATTGCGGAATCGTAACTTGGTATACGGGGATAACTTCAACCGTGCAAGCCAGATCTTTTTGAGTTCGTGTGCCGCTTAATGTATATTTAATTAACATTGCGGCATGTGTAAGGTTTAAAATAATACGTCAATTAATCACATTCCTGGAAATTATCTCCGAAAAAATAAGGGTTATTAAACGGCAATATCATATCTTCAATAGTTGTTGAAAACAGCAACTCTTCGATAACTTCGTCTTCAAATCCCGTTAGAATATCTATAAGGTAGAATTAGTTTTGTTTTTTAAGATATACGAGTATCTATGTTAGTGATACACGTTTCAACCAGGGACAAACCCCTCAAGTTAAGTTTGTAAAATGCGTTTCCGATTATAATGCCAACTTAAGTTTAACTCAGGTGATAGCTCAATTTTTGAGCTTCAGGTCAGAATTTTATCACCTATTTCGTTAAATATCGAATGAATACACTGCGTGCTCCACTACATTAAGCGTTGGGCCTAGATGGTTGAACATCCTAAATTAGCCTTATGGTGTTTATTCGACACCGCTTTTTAAAGTGACAACGTATACAAGGAATGCTCAAAGCATTTCAATAAATAAAGAACTATAGTTTTCTGATTTTATTCTCGTGCATACAAACCAATGTGTACATCATAACCAAGCTGCTGCCGAGAACATACGTTTTTAAACTATTCTCAGGGGTAGAGTCCTTAGTGTATAGACTATGCACATTGCTTATCAGCCAATGAAATTCATTCAAAAATCACTTACCAAGAAAGTCGTATAATTTTTGCCATCCAAATGTTGAAAAATCGTTAATAATGTCAAGCCAAACATTAATGCAAGGTTGAGACTGGTGTCCCAATTCTCTGCACTATAGAACCAATTGACTAATTTTAACAACGAACTTAAAATCACAAGTTAAAGGTTACATTTGCGAAGCTAGTTGGTTTCAATTATATGTCATTATGATTATACTAACTACTTCTAAACTAACAGACTTCTGTAATACACTCTGTTACTGGACTGAACAGGTTCATTCAAATTAGGGAAAACCAGTGGCGGCTCGTGAGTTCTGAAAGATGGTGGGCACAAATAAAATCTTACCTATTTTTTCTACATAAAATCCATTCTCCTATTTTTCAAGCCGGAAAAG
>JAHWXV010561548.1:0-10323 GCA_024586415.1 Phrixothrix hirtus | reverse complement strand
AATGTTTCACGCACTTCGCGATTTATTAATGTCTTTTAAATTGTCTTTCTACTTAACTTAATAATAAAATTAACACTGAAACTCGCGTAAAACTGTATCGCTTTTTATAATCGCGATTTCGGTGTTATACGCGTATATATATAACAAATTATTAGATACTTTTTTATAAGCAATAAATTAAACTAAAAATCTCAAAATACATCTATATTGCGCTTGCAATACATTCTAATAATTTTGATCATAAAATCAATTTTAGTGATGTCCAAATTTTAGACATTTCAGATAATTATAAGGAAAGATTATTTTTAGAAATGTTTTATATTGGCAAAATTGGTAAAGTTGTGAATTTTAAATCAGATACTAGTACTCTTAGTAGTAGTTATACTTTTTTGTTCAATAGTTGCTATTAAAATTTTTTCTATTTTGTTAATTTGTATCTTATATGTTTCATACAGAAGTTGATTATTTTTAGTTACCTTAGTTTATATATAACTGTCATGTTTGAAGTTTAGTCCTGAAGTTACGCACAAACTTTCGCTAAATATAGACGTATTTTAAGATTTTTAGTTTCATTTATTACCTACAAAAATGTGTCTAATAATTTATTTAATAATTATGGCAAGTAATATCAATTAATTTATATATACACGATCCAGAAGCAGACTCGAGAATGGCAGATGCGATTTTGCCAAAACGTCGTCGTGAAATCTATGGTCCTTTTCAGAACCCTCAACATCAACAACAACGAATTACGCGGAGAGATACCCGAAAAACGAATTTAACATATTACACCCGCGGAAATCTAAAATCAAACATATATATAATTAATATATATTTTACTGGAATAATTCCAGAATTTGTGTTATATACTATAACTTGAGGATCAGGAATTCAAATTTATATTTGTCAAACTGACGTTTCGGGACTAAGTTTGTCCCTTCATCGGAGTAATAAATGTTGTTAATATAAGAAAATGGATAATATAGAAAATAAACTTATTTTAAAATAAGGTAGTTAAGGTTCAGTTTTGCGTGCGGCTAGTAAAAATCTTTTGTTCTTATGGAATGTTAGTTTACCCAGTACTTAAATAGCGATCCGTCTGATTTTTGCCGAATTTTGGTATTGTTCAGCGTTTTACGTTTACCATACTTCCATAAATAGAATGTTGCTAATGGGCGGGTAGGAGTGTTCTGTTTTATCCGAAACCAGTAATTTAAAAAGGCACAGCCTTTATTCAGATTTTTCTGAAGCTTATAAACCTATCAAAAGTAATAAAATCTTTAATTTATATAACGGCTCACTTACTATACCAATAGGTTATATTACTTGTAAAGTTTCTCTTAATGAGGTATGTAAAAATTTGAATATTTATATAATTAGAGATCATAAAGAACAGCCTTTGCTAGGTCGCGATTTTTTTAATCTATTTCAGTTGAATATTGTTCAGATAAATTTTATGGGTTTTTCTGAAAATTTAAATGACCTGATTAAAAAATATAGTAAAGGTTTTAACCTACTCTAGGTACATTTACTAAAGGCTTTATTTCAATTAAATTGAAATTGGATAACGTAACTACTAATTTTTTTAGAGCTCGACAGTTACCATTTGCGACTAAACAGAAGGTGAAAAAGGAGTTACATGGTTTATTAAGTTTATTGGTTATTGAACCAATTAATTATAGTGTATGTAGAACATCAATTGTCCCTGTGTTGAATGCTAATATTTTAGTAAATTTTCCTTTTGTGTATTCCTTAACTACATCTTCTAGTTTATTTGTATTTAGGAATTTCAAAGGCATTGCCAAATATTAATAAATAAAAGTAAGAAATGTAATATCGTGTATCGAATGGCGCCTCGCAGACGCAACGCGAGCGGTTAAAGTTGTGAAATTACTTTAAATATTTTTTAGTCGCTCAATGCATGTGAATACGTTACCACTAGTTTTTTGTTTATAAATGTAAGTTGTGGCTCTAGCATAATTGTTATTGTAATTGTAATTTGTTATAATAAATATAATTTTATTGGGGTAGGTAAGAATTTAGTATCCTTATTGTATTACAAAAGTTTGTAATAAATTCTAGGTAACCGTAAATTGTTTTACATAATAACTTTACGCAAGGTGTGAAAGAGTACTTAATTTTTAGAATATTTACTCCTACTTTAATTGCATTTGTATTTCGACAATGGCTAGCCACAATAGGAATACTCTTACTGATGCAAATTTAGAATGTTTGATATATGAAGAAGTTGATGATTTGTAAGATGTTGACATTGAGGAGGAAGGAGCTGATTCCCCCGATCATGAAAATGTTAGTGATCACGATACTGATACGGTATTGGAAGAAGAAAGCAATAGCAATCAAGGAATTGAGGCTGATGGCGGTAATTACTTTGTAGGAAAAGATAAATGTACGAAGTGAAGTAAAGTATCCCCGCATATATCAGGGACTAGTAAGCATAATATTATAACTCATTTTCGTGTGAAAAAAGGCGCTGCGAGAATCGTACATGGGATTTTAGAGTCGTTTCCGTTATTCTTGGACAAAAATGTTATTCAAATGTCAGTGAACTCGACAAATATATATATTACAGAAAAAGTATTACCTAATTTTTAAAGAGCTTGAGATGCTAGGTACGTCAACAAAAGTGAAATTTGTGCGTTTCTAGGTTTACTGGAGTTATGAGATCATCACATTTAAACTTTAAAGATTTATTTTCTACGGAAGACATTGGAAGTGATCTTTTTCACCTCACTGTGAATTATCAGCGATTTCTCTTTATTCTCCGATGCTTAAGATTTGATGACATCCACTCAAGGAAAGCACGTAGAGATATAGATAAGTTAGCTCCGATTCGTACTCTCTTTGAAAATATAAATGAAAGGTATAGTCAGTTCTTTAGTGGAAGAGAATATATTACAATACATGAGCAACTGGTAGGTTTTCATGGACGATGCAGTTTTAGAGAAGACCTTTCGAGAAAACCTAGACGCTATGGAATAAAAATTTTTGCAGTGGCAGATGCAAGAAATTTTTACATTCTAAAAAATGGAAGTTTACTACAGACAACAGCCAGAAGATCCCTTAAGAATCAATAATCCTTCACAAGATGTTTTAAGATTGATTTCTCCAATTAATGGTAGTGGTAGAAACGTTACAGCAGATAACTGGTACACTAGTATTCCTCTAGCGAAACAACTATTACATCGACATTAATTGATGCTAGTTCGTACCGTAAAAAAACAAAAAGCGACTGCCAATCAGTTTTCCTCCTTGTAAAACACAAATACCAAAGAGTACCTTATTTGGAGTTAGCAAAACTTTGACCCTTTTATCTTATGCACCTAAACAGTCTAAGGTAGTATTGTTGTTATCTACAATGCAAAATGACGCAGCAATTTATCCGACAAAAGGAAATGACAAGAAACCAGAGAGTTTAACATTTTATAATCTAACAAAAGGTGGATGCCAACAATCAGCTGTGTGACTCATATGACGTTGGACGACGAACTCAAAGGTGGTCTTTTTCTTTGTTTTACCATTTCATAAGTATAAGCGCTTACAATGCTTTCGTTATATACAATTCAAATAATCCAAGACATCGAATAGTCAGACGAAGAAGTTAGCACGTGAATTAGTGAAACAGTTCCAATAGGAGAGAATGATTGATTATCATATCCCAAATAAAACTTTATAATGTCTAACCAGAACAAGTGTAGGCTCAAACTACTAGTGAGAAGAAAAGATGCTACCTTTGTCCTAGAGTAAAAACCGTCAAACAAATATGTTCTATATGTTATAAGAATATCTGCTCTGAGCATATGAAGGATCTGTGCAGCGAATGCTTTTCAAATAAACTGAATTAGCTTAGAAAATTGCATATTTGTTGAATAAAGTAGATTTTCAAAACTTAAGCGTATTAAATATTTTAAATAATCCAATAGGCTACAATATGGTTAGAAAAACTAAATAAATAAAAATAATGAGGATCAGTATACACAAAAACTAAAAAAAAGCAAGTAAGACACACCTCTGTCAGACACCACGCAAGTAGTTATGTGTGCATTTTATACGCGAGTATTAAAGGGTTAAAAAGATGGCAGTATTTGAATTTGTGGGAGACTTCAAGGTAACATTAAGTCCTAATATTGAAATAGATCAATATTCTCTATCTCGTTTCAATTAATTTTTTGTTAAGCTTCAAGGGGCTATGTTATTTCACAAAATTAGACCTATCTAATATCTACCAATAAGGGATTTTCTCGTTATACCAGAGCACATTTCGGGATTGCTAGTATACCCTCCAAATTTGAGAAAATTATGGAATTGCTTCTACAAGGTTTAGAAGGGGTTGTCGTTTTTGTCGATGACATTTTGGTCATTGAGAAGAATGAGTCTGCGCACATATATATTTTAGGGAAGGTTCTACACATTTTGCAGGATAACGGATTGAAAATTTGCTTAGATAAATGTAATTTCTTCTGTAACGAAATTTCATATTAATGTTTATTATTAATAGAGGGGGTATTTAGATAGTTAAATCAAAGATTGAAGCTATTAAGGATACCCCGAGGTCTAACAATATTACCCAATTAAAAGGGACAATTTGTCCATGAGCTTTCAACAATCTAGCATTCGCTCTATAATTTACTAAGAGAAACGTTCCATGGACAAGGTCAGAAGAATGTGATTTCGCTTTTAATAAAATTAAACGTTTACTAACTACGGCACCTATTTTAATACATTATAACCCTTCTTTGCCGCTTCAGTTATTTTGTAATGCCTCAGATTATGGTACCACGGGGTTATATAACATGCTATGCCAGAAGGCAATCTAAAACCCATTGCGTACGCATCGCGTATCTTGCCTGTATCTGAAAGGAATTATAGTCAAATTGAAAAGGAAGGTCTTAGTATAAAATTTTCCTTGTGTAGATTTAATCAGTATCTTTATTGCAGGAAATTTTTACTTGTAAACGACCAGAAAGCTCTAACTACGATATTTCACCCACATAAAGCTATACCACAATTTTCAGCTAATGGACTATGCCGCTGGGTAGTAATATTGTCTAATTATGCCTATAATATTAAATTTGTCAAGTCAAAACGTAACATTACAGATTCGCTTTTGCATCTAGCAATTAACGCGGGCATGTAAATTGGGAGGATATTGAAATGAATTATATTAACTACTTCTCTGAAAATAGAGATTTTCCTTGAAATTTTAATTAAAGAATACTATTTTAACTAAGTAAAAGATTTCCTTCATAAGGGTGGCCTTCTAAATTTCAAAAAACGTAAAGCCATATTATCGTCTCAAAAACGAACTTGCAATTGATTCTGGGTGTTTAGTGTGGAATAATCGTCTGTTTATCCCTGCTAAATTAATAAATTTAATTTTAAATGATTTACATTTATCCCACATGGGAGTCGGTAAGAGTAAAAGCATTGCTCGCTTTTATTTTTGAATATGCGAAACTTGCTTAATACATAAGAAGGTTCCAGATAAAGATGTATTACAACCGAGGCCCATACCAAAAGATGTTTGGTGTCGTTTACATTTTGACTTTGTAGGACCTATTTTTTTAAACGGATATTAATATGTGATGTATTAATACGCATCTTACTATTTGGTGGTATGTAAAAGTCGGAGTTGCTCTGTATTAGAGTACCCTTGAAGTTGTGGGCACTACTGTATTGTTTCTTGGTTGCGTGTTATTAAATAATTATAGTTAATGGTGTCTGGTTTATTTGAGCATATTCTCAAATCTTTATAGTTAAGTTCAGGATATTATAGCCATAAAGGTAGATTTCTAACATTTTGATATTCAGGGTGTTTCCGTAAACTAATCTTTATGCAGTATTAAACTAGACGACAGTGGCACCCACAATTCCTGATTTTGACGTAATCCTATAGTGGTTCGATGTCGAAAGTATCGATGAACCACGCCACTTTTTGCCAGCTGTAGTTGAATATTCATTAAGTCGTCACATGCTTTAGTTTGCATAGAGCTTGTGATAATTATTTATAGGACAGCGGAAGCCGCTTTCGCCCCCTATGCCCAGAAACGAAGAAATGCATGACCAGCAAGCATTCTTTGGATATTTTAATTGACTTAAAAACCCCATGTCAAAACCCCAAAGCTGTATCTCTGCTCCTTCTATGAAAAATTCCCAATTCATAACAAAACTGGTACACGCATACTTATACGTATTTTTTAAGGGATTTAGCGCTCTGGATAGGTATATATTAGTACATGATCTCCGCATCAATATTAGGCCTTCATTTACAAGTAAGCTAATTGGTAATTTCTTTAAACCGTTAAAATACGTGCACTGTTTGATTAGAAGCTCTGGTAAAATTAATTCGTTTCCACCGATATTCGTACGTTACGGTTTCATGTAGGTATTCTAGATATTTGCATTGTATGTAATTTTTGTATAGTTTAGTAGATTAATATTAAGGTTATTTATTTGTAGTTCATCTTAATCTATGGTTACAGTTTATTATTTTCATAACTATAATATAAAGCACCATATACTTAAGGTAACATTTCACTATACATTGTTTTTATAACTAATTGTTCAATATAAATTTATAAGACAATAGGAAAATTGAAGTACACAATTTTAAATATAATATCTTCAAGTTATTACATTTACATATTCGACACCATTCATGAATAGTCAAACAAACATATAGGTGTACAGTAATAAGATATTATATAAATAAAATAGATCTCTTTGTGTTGTAAATTCAACAAATGGTTGAATGAGGGTTTTTACAAGACCGAATTTGTAACAAATCTGTACGAGAAGATCTGGAAATTTTATTTTCAAATTATTAAAAGCTTTTACAGGTTTGTGCTCATTAAGAGCCCTTTCACGCTTATGTTAAGTAATGCTCCCTTACATTCTGAACATCTTGCGTAATAATCAGGCGGACTACAATAAACCTTAAACATCAGCCTCAATTATAATTGCTTTTTATTTTAGTAAGGCGAACTAGTTTTCTAACTGTATCAGTGCATTATTAAAACCTATTTTATTGATGAGAAGTTGCAAAAATTTTACAGTAGATTGATTGGTTACTTCTAAGAGGATTAATAAATTAAGATATCGTAAAATTTTTCTTACTTCTCGCCTGTTAGAAGCGCTCTTGTACCTAACTAATATTTAGAAACCTAGCGCAGTTTACTAATATAAAGAAAATATACTTGAAGTTTATTTTATCTCTCCATTTTATGGTACTGTGCTTAATATTAGATGTTTGTTTTAAAAATTAGTCAAACCTAACCGTCAAAATCTCTGATGAATTTTTTGTTTGTCGAAATTGATCTTTAGCAGGTTCGCAACAATGCTCGTTCTGTTTACTTCTACGTTAATTGCAAATTGTCACTGTTTATTTTAAGGGCGAGAAGCCTGAGAGGAGAACGGTTATTTCTTACTCTAAACATCAATTCCGTTCAGAATCGGAATTGCTAAATTAAGAATGTATATATACTCACATATACGCACTTACCTTAATTGCATGAGAACTACAGAATAAGAATATAAATATTTGCTCAATTCCCTTGAGACCTGTTCTGAAACAATTTCTTTTTCGTTTCATTTGATTTTGGTTAACTATATTAAGTTTAAACATTAAGATCATGTTCGTTAATGCTATTAACAGCCTTAAATAACTCAATGCTCTCCACAACCAATACTTAAACACAACTTACTTTATGAAACCTTAAACAGTAACTTAATATGTTCATTAGCAAACATTAAAAGACGTTAACTATGGTAAAACGCCGTAGTGAGGAACATAA
Organism: Phrixothrix hirtus; assembly: GCA_024586415.1. Taxonomy (NCBI): domain Eukaryota; kingdom Metazoa; phylum Arthropoda; class Insecta; order Coleoptera; family Phengodidae; genus Phrixothrix; species Phrixothrix hirtus. The sequence continues at coordinate 2,509 of JAHWXV010561548.1, read as the reverse complement.
AAATGTAAGCGTTGTTAATGCCATATCAATTTTATTATGCAAATTACGAATAGAAACAATTTATTCGAAAATGGACATATTCAAAAGACAATCTTTAAGAATTGTTTAGATATACTTAAATCAAGTACAGATTTGCTATTAATACATTTGCCATAATTTCAAGATATAATATAACAATATCCTTAGCTAATTGGAATACTTATGAAACACTCTATTTTGTAAGACACTACATACTTTAAAGTTCTACGAAGCTCAGACGCCTAAATGAATTCAATGTCATAAGTAATTTTAGAACGAAATTTGGTATAGGTCTAATATAGAAGTTGAGTGGTTAACGTTAACTGGGAACACGAAAGTTATCAAAGTTATTGCAATAGCGGTTTATTGAAAGTTATATGAATAATATACAGTGCTTTCGCAAAGGAACGCATAAATTCGATAGAAATCGTCTAACTTTTTTTTTGATAAATCGCTCGAACATGTCAAACGACTAAAGCAATTCGCCATTTTTGTATATGTTTTTAAGGTGTTCGGCGATTTTTCAAAAAGTTATACGTCATCGATTTTTTTTCAAATAGCAACCTCCATTCTTTATTGCGCAATCTTAAATAGCGTATTTGTTTACGTATAACAAGGTTAAAATTGATATAGGTGTCATAAGAAAATTTTCGAGAAAAATGACATTGAAATTTAAAATCACAAAATATATTGACAATACCAAATTATAAAAAGTAACTTCATTAAGTCTGCAAACTGTGTTACTTGTTTTTTAACATGGAAACCAGATAATTTTTTTAAGGTACGTCAGTGATTATAATTTGGGATTTTGATTTGTCGGATAGTTTTCCTTAGTTCTCATTAAATGTATGCAGCTCGTGTGTTTGCAGTGTTTGTTAGGTATTGACTTTACTGTAATATTTCTAAGAATGGTCAAGTTAAGTGAACGTCAATGAATTGAAATTCTTTGCATGCTCGGTTTTGGAGACAGGGTGCACATCTAAAGAGAAGTAATTCAATTATTCAATGAAACTTGTCCTAATCGGCAATCCATTTGTCAAAGCACAGTGAGTAGGAATTGATTAAATTCGGAGAATTTGAACATGATCGCGATCTTGGTAAGTCTGGTCAGCTGTCAGTGAACGCAGAAGATCAGCTTAACGTTTTGTTAGCAGTCGAGAATGATCACCGTACCACGCTTTCGAAAATTGCTTATACTTTCAATTTGGTGCTATCCACCGTCCACAAGTACTTCAAAAAGAAAAGTACCATACGTTTAAAATGTGCCTGGTCTATGAGCTGTCTGGCAACGACTTTGATCGCAGAAATCAGTTTTGTGACTAAATATAGGCATTATGTTACAATGCTGCTAATTTTTTACAGAATATCATTTGTTCTGATGAAGTTACCTTCCTTTTAAATGGTAATATAAATAAACAAAATTGTCGTTACTGAGCTGTAGAAAACCCTTATTGCATGATGGAGAGGTACACTCGTAGACCAGAAAAAGTGAATGTGTGGTGCGGTATCGTTGACTGGAGCGTTATTTTTTGACGAAAATGTAACCGGTGCGATGTATTTAGATTTTCTTCTGGACAACCTTATCCCTGCACTAATCCAAATCCAACCAAAGCCACTCTTCTCAGAAATACCTTCATCTTTCAGCAGGATGAGGCAACTCCGCATTACGCAGCCCATGTATGAGGTTTTCCCAAATCGTTGGATAGGAAGAAGTGAGACGATGGAATGGTCAGCTAGATCGCCAGATTTGACACCGCTAGACTACTTTGTATAGGAATACTTAAAAAATAAGATATACCGTAAGCGGTCAGTGAATTTGGAAGATTTAAGAGACAGAATTCGTACAGAAATTGAACGTATTTCACCAGAAGTTATCAGCGATGTTTAAAGAGAGTTTGTTAATCAGTTTGGTTACTGTCAGGTCCCCAACGGTGCACAGTTTGACCACTTAATACAGTTACTTTTAATAATTTTGCATTGTCAATAAATTTTTTATGATTTTTAAATTTCAATGTGATTTTTCTTGAAAATTTTCTAGTCACTTACAACAATTTTAACCTTGAAGCATGTAAACAAATATGCTATTTAAGATTCTGTAATAAAAAAATGGGGATTGCTATTTAAAAAACAATATCGATGACGTCATAAGTTTTTGAAAAATGGCCGAAAATCTTAAAAAAATATTCAAAAAATGACAAATTACTTTTATCGTTTGACATGTCCGAGCGATTTTTGAAAAAAAATTTGCAGTTTCTATCGAATTTATGCGTTACTTTACGAAGGCACTGTATAACATATGTAACGAGTATTCGTTCGAACCCCTTTTCGATTATAGTAAATGTAGGGACTCAAAACAAACACTGGAACTTGTATACCTCGGGTCAGCTATATTAAGTCGGAGAGAAGGTCCAGGACCGTATTTCAGAAGTTACGGCAAGCCTCTAGAACTAATCGCTGCTTCAGTTTTGTAACGATAATCTTTTCGGTCTAA
>JAHWXV010561537.1:0-11187 GCA_024586415.1 Phrixothrix hirtus | reverse complement strand
TGTTTAACAATGTGAAGTTTGCACTGGAAACATCAGCTGGTGCCTAGCAACAATCAGTGTTACCAAGGCCAGCAATATAAATAGCAGCCCTCGTATTCTATTTATCTGTTTTATTCATGAATCCCAGTTTTAAATAACGTTTATTTGTAGCTACTAGGTAAAGCATTTTGTAATCTTAAAATTCAGCGATTAATTTTGCAGCCAGTATTGTAGCTGAATGAGTTTTACAACATTAAATATTACGAATTCTTTCGAACTTTGGCATTAGTGTACGAGTTTCGCGTGGTAATCTATTAATAATCGTCAGGTGCAGTGTCGCCTTCTCAGTTTTTTACTTAAAAGCTAATTTATTAAGTACCTTCTCCCTGTCACTTCTCATTTATTGACAACACTGCTTTCGCAATGTGCACAGCGCCATTTCATTCGGTTAAAGCGTGTGTAGAAAAATATGTTGATGTGCGGATGTTTGGAGAGGGAGCTTTAGATATTTATGTAGCAACAAAAATTTTTCGACTAAATACCGTTGCTCTGTACCTGTATAACCCTTCAGCAGTTTCAGCACCTTAACAACTGCCATAAGTCGCGGTTTATGTCACCACCAAAATAGACCTAACTATGGGTAGATTATTCACCTACTGCAGCTGGAAACTAGTGGTCCAAAGAGAAGAACAGGCTTCTAAAAGTTAAGGCATTTCTCGTTATTACAAAAGGAAGTCAAGGAAACCAAGTGATTATTGCATTAGACAATAAGTTTTTCTACGAAAAGCAAAATAAGGACTGAATAAAACGCAAGTTAGGAGAACAAATCGAAAGCCGGGTGTATTTTAATTTCTTCCTGCTTAATTTTATTCGTTATCTTTTTATATTTGTTTATTAAATATTATTTAAATCGCAAATTTTAATATATATATATATATATATATAATCCTTAAGGCTTCTATGAACTAATAGGAATAAGAATTAGGCAACCCAAAATGCAACAATCGAATATTATTCGAATTCTGTAGGGACAACTGGAACAGCGTGAATTTACAAACAATAGTTTTATACACATCTACATCTAAATTGAGATTTTTCTACATTCCGCTTTTGTAATTGATTAAAAAAATGTGGATAAAGCTACTACTACTAATCATGCCATTCTGTTAGCTGGGTAGGCAAAACCCAATCGCAAGCCTCCACCTTCACAAGTACTGCATGCACTCATACACCAACTCCCTCGTACTATCACCGCCATCACAACAACTCCCAACACTATACAGTATCTACACCATCCCACTATTACCCACCAATTCTACTATCTATACTATCACCCATTCACTATTTTCGTCTTTCCTTTCTGTCCTTACTCACTTCTTTTGCTTCCATTAGATTCATACAAACATTTTGGCAAGCTCTCCTATTCTTTGCACTCTTTATCCTCTTTCCTTTTACAATTTCTACAATCATATTCAACCACCTCTTTCTCGGTCTAGCCCTACCTAGTTTTCCATTTATACCTGTCTCATATATTCTCTCCATTAAGAGTTCATTACTCATTCGTTCCACATGTCCAAACCATCTTAACGCATTTCTTTCGTACAGTGCAGGCAGTGTTTCTTTCACCTGGTACGTATCCAACGCCCATTCATTCCTTACTCTGTCACGTCTCGTTCTGCAACATTCACCTCTTAGGCACTTCATACATACGGCGTTTATTTTACTCATATGCTTTCTCTGACACACCCAACTCTCGTTGTCATATAAAATAGTTGGAATAAATACACTATTGTACACAGCCCTTTTTGCTTCCATACTTAACTGTTCACTCTTGGTTACTGATAGCATTCTGCCAATTATTCTATTACCTGCATTCACTCTGTTTTCAAGTTCACTATCTATTCCTCCATCATTCGCAAACATTCTGCCAAGGTAAGCAAACTTTTCCACTTGTTCAATTATCACGCTACACAACATCAGCTGATATATTTCGTTTTCACCTCTTCTATTGAAAACCATTACCTGTTTTTTGCGACTAGTGATTTTCAGATTCATTCTTTCACTCACTTCTACAAATTAATTCAACATTCGTTGTATTTCGCTCATGCCTTTAGCTACTAGTACTACATCATCTGCATACATCAACACTCTTGCATCTTAGCTGCATATACTTATACCACTCAAATCGTCAAATTCACTTCTCACGCATTTATCCTTAAATATATTAAACAACCAAGGAGACATCAAACATCCTTGTCTCACACCTTGCTCAATTTCAAAGCACTCTCACGCACGCTCTGCTTTCGTCGTACATTGCTTTTATTGCATTCAATAGTGCTCCATTTACATCATACTCCGTCAAAGTTGCCCATACCTTGCATCTATTCACACTATCATACGTTTTATAAATCCACAAATGTACAATACACTTTCTCATTAACCTGCAAACACTTCTCGGCAATTTCCTGCAGACTAAACATTTGATCCATACACCCTCGCCTAGGCAACAACCCAGCCTGTACATCCCATATCTTCCTTTCAGCATTTATGCGGAATCTGTCAATTATAATTCTACCAAATGTCTTCCCAGCTATACTTAATAAACTTCTAGCTCTATAATTTTTGCATTCATATCTACCACCTTCGCCTTTGTACAGAGTCACCATCATAGCACTCTTCCAGTCCTCTGGCACTCTTACTAATTGAACACAAGCATTAAATAGTTTGCACAACCATTCACCTAATTGCATACCGCCATACTTTAACATTTCGTTTGTAACTTCATCTACTCCAGCAGACTTCCCATTTTTAAGCCTTTTTATTGCATTTCGTATTTCTTCCACGCTTTTACCCTTATCGCTCTCTTTGATTTTGTTTATTCAAGCATTTCCCAGATTTATACTTATCACAGTATCCTTGTTACCATACATCCCTTTAAAATATTCTTTCCAACGGAATATCACTATATTTTCATCCCACTCCATTCCATTCTCGCTATTCCGTATTCCATTTACTCGGTTTCTTACACCCTGGTTTACATTTCTTACCGTCTTTCAAAATAATCTTTTATTACCTTCGAAATCATTCTGCATTCTTACTCTCCCTTTCACCCTCGGACTCTCTTTACTCTCCTTCGCAGCTTCCTTTGCAAGCTTCTTTTTAATCCTATAGGCTTTCAGAAGATCCATTCTGTTTTTCTCACCTTTGGTTCCAATCATTCTCTTCTGTATTTCTTTCTTTTCACTTACTCCATCTTTCACGGCATCATTCCACCATGCGTGCTGTTTTGACTTTACAATCTTACTTACTCCACATACTTTAGATGCATCACGAGGCCTTTCAACCTCTTCCGTGCACATTCGATGTCACCTTTTCCAATTTAATACATCCATTCAGATTCTTCTAACAACATTCCCTTCTCTAGGTTTCGTACGTGTTCCTCTCTCACATTCTCCTCCTGCAATCTCTCCCCTTTCACTCTAGTGTTTCTTACAACTGCCTTCTTTTTATATACCCACTTTCTACCAAGCTCAATTCTTGAGATTACCAGAAAATAATCCGTCCCACATTCAGAACCTCTCATCACTCGTGTGTCCTTTACTAATTCGCGTAACCTCTCATCATATACGATTAAACCAATCATATTTCCAGACTGTCCTCTTTACCACGTATATAATGGAAATCCTTATGTTTAAACCACGTTTTCGATATAAGCATACCCTTTTTTAAGCATAGCTCAAATAACGCTTCCCCATTCTTATTCGTTCAGGGATCCCCGTAAGGACCAATTACACGATCTATGTTTTCCCTTCTTGCTCCCTCCTATCCATTCAGATCACCCAGTAAAATTACTCTATCATTCACGTGACATGCATTAAGTTCCCCTTTTAACTATATCCAAAGGTTTCACATTCATCCTGGTTATCACTTTTTACCAGACCATAACACGCTACAATCACAACTTTCCTGATGCCTATCTTCATTCGAACTTAGAGTAGCTGAGGAGACACCAATTCATACTCCCTTACATGCGCTTTAGCAAATTCGCTCCCTTTGAACCATGCGTCCAACTCTCTACTCCAGACCAGAAACCTAGACTTCCCTCATCCATGACTATCACATCTTTCCCTTTCCACTTAGATTCACTCAAACACAGCACATCTAACCTTCTCTCTCTCATTTCACTCAAAATCTTGTGTTCCATTCCATACGTCCCTCTTACGCTCTACGTTCCTACTTTCCATTCCATATTCTCGCGTTTATTCTAAGGTGGGCCAATCTTGTTCAATCTCAGCCGCCTACCATGGCTTTGATTGTCCGAGGCTTTTGTTAAATTCTTTTTAGCAATATTTCTAAAGGTAGACCTGGTTGCTAACTTAGATCGTACCCTATGTCGATGTAGTATTCCCTACTTACGGAATCTACACCATACCGGTCAGTGTTGTCGTATTTAGCCTACGTGCTGCAAGCGCAGCCACAATCTCAGCATTACCCCAGGCATGCCTAATGCTATTTTATACAGACTAAGCTCCCTATCATAAACGGGTAACTCTGCAAGCCAGCACGTAGTTGCCCGTGCCGCGACTACTAGGAAGTATACGTAATGCACTGGCACACTCGGGCACTAAAGCTATTCTTTATAAATTCATACCAGTCCACTTAACCCTAAGGAATCATTTTCTAATCAGTTTAGCCGTAACTATTCAAAATTAATAGTACTTGATTATTGCAATTTGATTTGCCTAACCGCTATTCCTTTCAGTACTGGCAACTCACTGTTGTGTTATCAGAACTGAAAATCTCTTGCTCAAATGATGCCATCCTAAATTAAATATTTCAAGTACCAATTGTATTTCTACATAAAGTTAATAAATTTTAACGTGTTTTCGAATATTAATTAACGAAAGGTTTAAAGTCTGTTTTGTACATTGTTGGGGTATTGAAATTAGGATCTGAATGTAATATACATTTTTGTTTTATAAAAACAAGCATACTTAAGCAAAAAGCAATTTAAACTGTAATAGTTGATTACATTCAGTTAAACAAAAGATTGTGTTACATGTAGTTTTGAAGTAACTCGAGAACTCATTGCATTCTGCTATTCAAGGCTAGAATGGTGCTTTATTTTCCTTTTTAGCCTTCTCATAAGTTTATATTGTAGATTTAGCTAAATGTAATTAAGAAAATTATTCCTTTATGAAATGTATTGCAGTTAGCTAAATCTTGAAACTGCAATATCTTACAGAGCTTGGGACAATATAACAAAACCTTGTTGTTATAATGTGCTTCACTTTAAATCTTCTTACATTTAGTATGCAATTTTACAAATAAATAATTCTTAACTACAACAAAAGCAGTTTCAAGTAGAATTGTAAATAGAACTAAGTTTCAACATAACTTTTTATAAATTACTCTTTTGAAAAGCTTTATTTAACGTTTATTATAAAATATTTGCCTCTCGTGTCAGTAAGGTACCAAATGTTCAAATTCAAACTGGTATAAAAATTTATCTTATGAACGTAAAACTCGAGTGGTTTACATAAATGAGTGAAAAATAACTGCTAGGTAATTATACAAATTAGAGTAAGTTCAGTGTACTGTCTTACTTTGGCAACGTCTGAAGAAGTTTTAAAAGTTGAAAAATAAATTAATGTCAATAACTTTGATCAAGTATATTGGTCGCTAATTATCACGATAAACTTCTTTGTATATGCTTTTTAAGTAAAGGCGTCCCATTAGGTAATTTTGATTGAAATAAAATGTAACAGAAATGATAATCTCATTTTCAATGTAGGCTAGTATAAATCTTCAACTTTCTCGCGATGATATGATGTAAATGGCCATTGCTTGAATGCAAAAGACTTCTTTTGCGTCTTGCGAAATATAAAGGAATATAAGACCCACATTTGAGTACATATCATTTCTACCCTTGCATAATAAATTGATTTATACGAATGTATCTAGCTAAAACAGTTTTTCTTTTCTACTGGGACAATTTTCTCCGGAAGATATAACAAATTTTATGAGTAATGTATAAAATATAGATACTAGAAGGATCTGAGAGTTGAATTGATTGTCTGTGATGGTAGTATATCCTTGTAGCAGTAGCGCTCTTTCGCATTTCTACAACATTATCATTTCTGATGATTAATAATAATTATTTAAATATAACATATATACGAAATATAATTATAACTAGATGAAGTCATAAATACATATTACGTTGATCGCTTTTGGTAGATAATGTTACAAAATTGTTCCATATTCCACACCTTCTTATTAGAGACATTGGAAAATTGCGATTTACGTAAAAATGTTCCAGACTTTAATAACATGCTATTAATAGCTATTATATTTGAATGTCCTCTAAACGTTACATTACGGTGACCCTGAAAGTTACAGTTATAGGTTGGCAATGCAGTGGCAAATTTGTTATAGTAATGTACTGCCAGTATCAATATCAACATTTTCAGAGTCGGTGCTGAGAAAAATAGAAATTAATGCGTTTACAGTGTTCAAGATTTGATATGAATTGCCGACCTGCGCCAAATTATAATGAATACATTAAATTTTACGCTTATTTTTTGTTGTTTGTTGTTAATTGTATTGTAATTTTTTTAAATCACTCTCAAAATATTTGACTATATTACAACCTAAATTTCGATTATTTCAAAAGTTTTCATTGGACATTAAATCGTAACAATTCATTGATGTATTAAGGACTGAGTTTGAAAGACATTTTATATACAAATAATACTGCATCTTGTTACTATTAATTATTTTTGTTGCAATGTAAAAATATACGAAGGTTAACAGCGTAAAAAATCGCTTTATGACGTACATAGAAGTTATAAAAGTTAGAAAGGTTTAACATTATTTTTTATAAACGTAATATAATGGAAGGTGAAGTTAGAAGCTGATTTATTATTATTTTCTTCTCTTTCATTATAGGCACTTAAATAACTTTGATACAAGACTACGTTATGCCGTCAGCGATACTAATTAATTAAATTACACACTTCTAGTGTTTGCTTTTGTCTATTCCTAGTCAATAAGGGATTTGGACATTCTACAACTGATTTTCCCCTTTTTCTAACTTCTTATGAATATTTAGGTTCTTGCCGTTTTTCCAGTTAGAAAGTTGTTTTCAGGTAATTTATATCAGATGTATTTTGCTTTTTAATGTTCCAAATAATATTATGTATTTTCACAAAGGAAGTTGTTAAATATAAGTTTTAGCTCTATCATAAAGTCGCTGCACTTGAAAGCGTAAAACTTTCAGCATAATGTACATATCGAGTAACATGCACATTTACCTTATTAGTCTTTTAGATATGTCACTGCTGGTTTTTACCCTGGTTAACTTTACGATTCTATTTGATCCCTTATGTGTGGGGTAGGGAAGTATCCCTAATTTTGAAGGTAAATAAAAACATAACAAAAACTGTTAGAACAAAACCTAATTGTGGCACCAGAAGGGTGCAACTTGAAGTTAATTTTATTTAGTTTTAAACAATATATCATACAAGTGATATCACTCATTGTCAATGTACTAATGTAGCCGGGTTCGGAAGTTCTCCGTAACTCTGCGAAGTATCTGTTGTAGAATGCGGTCAACTTCAAGGCGTATTCCATGCTTCAAGGCTTCTAGGGTTCTGGGCCGATGTTTGAACACCTAAATTTTGAGGTAGCCCAATAAAAAGTAGTCGCACTGAGTTAAATCCGGCGAGTGCGCGGGACATGAAATGTCACTGTATCGAAATATCAGGCGACCGGGGAACCTTTCCCTCAAAACAGCTATTGAATTTCTAGCGGTATGGGCCGTGGCACATCCTGCTGAAACCACATTTGTCCCAAATTAATCTGTTGAGTTGGGGTTCAAGAAATTGTTGGATCATATATCGCTCAGAATTGACGGTAACGGCATAATTTTTCTCTTCAAAGAAATAAGGCCTAATGATGCCTTCACTGCTGAGTGCACACCAAACTGTTATTTTGCCACTATGTAAAGGCCTCTCATTAATTACACTAAGGTTTTCACCATTCCAATAACGTATATTCTGCTTATTAACGCTTCCAGAAGTGTGGAAGTGCGCCTCATCACTAAACAAAACACGTGCACCTTGAGGCAAAGTTTCAATCAAAGCTTCACATGCCTGTACTCGATTTTGACAGTCACGCTGTAAGAGTTGTTGAGCAATGACCATCTTGTACGGATGAAAGTGCAGGACTTCGTGGAGAATTCGACGCACAGTACGCTTAGAAAGCGCCAGGGCGGATGTATGCTTGCTAGCAGAACGCTTAGGGGCTGAAAAATCGACTTTCTTACATGGTCAACGTTTTATCGAGTTCCGATAGACCTCTGAGCCCCAACTCTTTTTTTCACAACACTACCACATGCAAAGAAGTTCTCCACGCATAGCAAAATGAATTTTCGGTCAGGAACAGCATTTTGAGGTGGAATTGGATAACGAGTACGCAGCGCATGCTGCAGTGCAACGATAGATTTGTGTAGGGTAAAATACGTCTCGACGGCAAAAGCGCTTTGCTCGTTCAGCCAAGGCATATCTACAACTAATCGCGGAACTAATGGAAAATTCCAAGGACACAGCGTAAATAGAGCCTACAACCACTCTTTCAACACGTTACCTCCATTCACAACGCCATCTCGAAAGTAGGGATACTTCCCTGTCCTACCCTGTATAATGGAAGAACACTTCGCATCTACTACTTTATGCGGCTATTCTTTCTCTTTTTATGACAACTGGGTCTGGTTTCTGGTTCACTAATGCATTCTTCATTCCATCACTACCATATATGTTGCATCATTTGTTGACAACGTTTATATTGAGAAAGACATATTTCTTTTATTTAAGTGAGACCAGAAGTAATGATGATAGTTATAGTCTAGCGAATTAAAGAATAAGAGGGTATTAATGTAGTATAGTAATTATGGCCATGTGATAAAGTCAAAAAGTCAAGAATTGGTTCAATACTCTACCTGAGTTACGATGATGTAAAACTCTTCAAAGGCTAATTTGATTTCACCTGATACATGTCTAAAATGATATTTTGTTAATTTTACTGACGCTTCCTATAAACCGCCAACATGTGATGATTAAGGTAGAATAAAGGTTCAATTTCATTATGGTTGTTAGAGAACTCAGAATTCAAGAATTTTTGTGTTTTTGCATTGGCTCTCACAAAATTAGTTCGATTAATATATTTATGAATTTTCTTCGTCTAGCAAAAATGTATATAAACATGCTGAAAAGGAATCTGAAGTTAATTCACTTAAAAGTTCCCAATGAACAGCTTTAAAGACAAAGCAAGTAAATAAGCATATGTAGGCTTTAGTAATCTTAAAATATTTAGTTTTCCGATTGTTTAGATTAAATGACCCTCAATCATCATTTCCTGTCTTAGAAAAATATTTAACTGTTACAACAGGTTAATTTGCAAATTTACCATAAGGTATGCTACATTTTCTTTAGATTTTTGATGGAAACATCTTATATTCATGCACAATTTTTCGAGTTAAATTTCGCATGCATGTTATCCTAAAACGTTCTCTTGTTGATGACTATAATAATTGTGGTCCAGCACTGAGTAATTTTAAATGTTTGTATAATACAATTAATATACCAAACTAGTACCCGTTTGGGGATTAAAAAGAACTACTGAATATTAAAAAAAAATAAATGTTTTATTTGCAAAGCATAAATCTCAACTACTTCCCTATATAGTTGCCGTGCAAATCTAACCATTTCGTCATAACGCGTGGCTAGTTCTTCTATCCCAGCTTCATAGTCTTCCGTCACCAGTATATTGAGATAAATATCCACACATTGTTTTAGTTCTTCATTACTTTAAAATTTTGTTGTTGCCAAAAAGTTCTTGCGTTTTGTAAAGAGTTGTAAATCTAAAGGAGCCAGGTTCGAGATTTGGTGTGATGGCTGAATGTTTCCCACCTTAATTGTTGGATAAATTGTTTTATTTCCTAACTGCATGAGGGCTGGTATTATTGTGTAGGTCAAAATCGCCGTTAAAAAATAGACCTCGCCGTTCCTCCCAGCAGTTGCGATTCTCTTCATTATTAAGGCCTCACTCATCGTGATATTCCCTGAGCAGCATGCAATAAAAACCTAGTCTCTTTATTACGGGCCCCACAAGAAGATTTAAATTAAGTAAATTTAATCTAAAAACTAGAAACTCGTACTTTACTTATTACTTTGCCATTCAGTAATTGACTAAAAGCTAGTGCTTATCTTAACGCTCCTTGGTTGTGCAGTCTTGTAGCATTTAAGCATCCTTCTTTATTTTACTAGTACTACGGTGCCAGCACAAACTCTGATGGTAAGTTATTAAAAACGCATCTATTTCGGGATAAACTGGAATACTCCAGTAGTTAGTAGGACGCCTATGAAAACGCACATAGAGGACAACGTAGACCTCGAGTTTATCACAAAATACTTGACCTCACTTTAGACACACCCCCTCTTTTCAATAGTGAAGAACACGGTATGAGCAACATGCATGAAATTTTCGAAAGTTAATCGACATACGAACTAATAAAATAAAAATGATATTTAATTAACAAGGTTAATACCACAAGCGTGTAGATAACTTTTGGTGTGCTTTAGTATAAATAAGACATAGTGAAACATTAGTAAATTAGGATATACTATTGCTAAACTGATTACAGTAAGAAAAATTCATTGAATTCCTAATTACAATTAAAATTACAGTTAATAAATCTTTATAACCACACTTTGTTATACAAGCATAATCAATGAACTTTTCATTTCACTCAGCATGGCATGAACTTATATTTTCCATAGAACTTTTGCTTACAATGCCGTAGGAAATGTTCTTTTAATGCCCTTAAACATTGTCAAATATGATGGAAATTTCCATGCGGCATTTTAAACACAGATACCCGCTACTCTTGAAGGTTAGAGGTTATAGGTTATGCAGCAAACAAAAAGTATTAATTAACATGGATCCGCAACTAACATTGTAGTGATAACTGGCTTTCAATTAATAAATACATAAGTATGATTATCGGTATTTAATAACAAATAAATAATACGGCATTAAATTAGTTATGCAGGACTATTAAAACTAAAATACTTACATGCTACACTACTGAAAAATGAGATGCTACTGACTCTTTCCACCTTGTACGCATATTCGTGATCATATATA
>JAHWXV010561498.1:0-11017 GCA_024586415.1 Phrixothrix hirtus | reverse complement strand
ATATATATATATATATATATATATATATATATATATATAATTTTTATAACAAGTAATTAATACATGTCTAAAAATTTTCTGCATCGACTGAGTCTCGAACTCAGGACTTTGCACTTACATGTAACGAATAAACAGATCGAGAACTAAAGCGAAGATTTGAAAATGGCAAAAGTGAATCTGCCGAAATGTCATCACCAAGGTTCTTTTCAGAACCAACATAGACTTACGCGAGGGAATACCCAGAAAATCAATTCAACATGTGATACCCGCGGAAATTTCAAACACAACTAATCTAATGATTTATATGTATTTTAATGAGAAGATTTAAACCGAAAATGTATTAATGTAAAATAATATTGGAGATTCCGACGTTGAGAAATTAAATATAAGCCTGTAATAATTTTTGCAGTTTAAAATAAATCCGGAAAACTATAATCAAATTATTTAAACATTCAATTATAGGTTTTGTTAAAACCAATTTAAAAATTTAGATTTATCTTAATATAAATTTTTTAATTGATAATGTATTAATCTAAAATAATATTGGAAATTCCGACATTATTGCGGAAAATTACCGAAACTTTATATAATTCTTAGAATATATATTTTTGGGTAATTCCATTCATTGAAGTAAATAAACCTGCATGTTTTCAATAAGTCATACAGTCGGCATTTCCTTCATGCCACGAGTTGTTGGTAAACAACATAATATACAGGGAGAGCCCAGTTAAATACTAATATACGGGGTGGTCATACTTTTGCATCAATATACACAACATTTTGTCCGCATGTTCATAAATCATCATCATTGTTAAAAAATCCCTAAAAAATGTTCGACAAAAATTCACTAGATTTCCCTAAATTCAACCATTTCGGTCAAAAAATCAAAGATGGAGACTATAAAATCTAACATAGCTGCCAAAAAATAGAATATGAAGCACGTAAGTAACAAGATTTACCACTAAAAGTCCTTGGATTTCGCACAAGAACTCCAATATGGTGGACAAAGACCCACAACTTTGAGTCAATCCGCCATTTTTAATATACATTTATTCTGACATGCCCTGTATATTTATTTTGACGCACCATGTGTATTTCTTTTAAATTACCTTGTAGATATTTTCTTGAACCACCCTTTATATATGTGACGTAATAGCGGCGGGGGGAGTAAGGTAATCTCACAGAACTCGTCATCTCTATCTACTCATTTTGAACTGTCTTTCTCACTTAGTTATCACTTGTATAAAATGTCCGTTTATATTTACGTTGTAGTTTAATCTTTCTGTACCTTTTCTGTAAATTTATTTAATTGGAGCATCGTTCGTGATTACCAATAGATGTTTTTACGCTCATGTGCTACAAGAATTGCGTTCCTATGTTGGATGTAATTTTCTTAGAGCCACAATTTGTATATTTCCAAAAATGACTACAATTCTTATTTTCCGTTAAGAATTAATTTTATTTTTCTATGGTCAAGGTCAGTCATTTTTATGTTTAAAACAGCGTGTAATCAATAACATAATAAGTAGTCAGAAAGTAGGTAAATTTTTGGAGCACATAGGAAGATCTTATTTAAAAATTTTGAAACTCATAGGAATAATTTAAATTATAAAACTAAACATTGTTGATTAGCATAATTTGATTTATATCAAGTTTCAAATATAACATCATAATTATTATTCTTTAAATATTGTGTATTTATATTCAACTAAATTCGTTTTTTAAAGACTTTTTCAGGTATTTAACGTAATAATTACATTTACATTGTTCTAGGAAAACGTTAATGTACCCTCAATTTAAAGGTGTTTGGGTTTTCTATAAACAACATCGCTTATTGCTGTAAAGATAAAGGCTTTACCAAAATGTATTACTCTAGGGTGTTTTAGGCTAAACGACTATAAGGTTATATTACCAATTATTTTGGATTTTCAGATTACATCTATATTTAGTATAACTTAGTTTCTCAGCCTATGTATGATAGAATATAATTATCAATCAGATATCAGAAAGAATGAATTACCATAAAATAAGTCTTTATAATTTAAAATGAGTATTAAATAGTTTAAAAATAGAATATAAAAATTTCCAAAAGGTAATTAACTACCTTAAAATTGTGTGCTTACAAATGTACAAGGTTACAGTAATAAGTTATATAATAGATTAGTAATACCTTAAAAATCTTGTTTAATTTGCCATAATTTTCAAGGTAGATTTTTTACGTTCTATTTCTAAGACGAGATAAATTCAACTAAGAAACATTTCCAATCTATTCCCAGTTAGGTTTGGCCTAATTTACTAGGGAAAGAGCCTTCCAATGATTTTCAGGTCCTGTTCAATTCCAATACGAGTCTTGATCTCATATAATTCAATTTAAGTGATTGAATTTTAATAAATAATATATTTTATATGCTTACAAAGCTTTATGCTGTTGGAAAAATTTTTCCACGATCAAAATATTGAAAGTAATAGATTATATACTTTTACAGGGCCCTAATATGTAAATTTCGCGGTTATTTTAATTTTAATTAATTATATAATATTTTATCCATTAAGTGGTATAAATAAAGAATAGGTCGTGTTTGCTTTATAGTTTCCACTAAAAATAAGAGTATTATTAAATGTGTTTACTGAAATGATGTCTCAACGATAATACTATTTGTAGTTACTGTGTTTGTTTTAATAATTTAAACAATCCCAAAATTATGTATATATAGTACAATTAACATTTAAGTATTTTCAATTATTTTACATCTATACATTGCTAAATACGATTAACTATTATGTCAAGGAAATACCTTTATGAAAAATTGAAAAATAATTATAGCTAAACATTTTAACACTGATTACAACCTCACTTAGTGTATCACACAAAAGAACAATAAATTATATAATTACTAAAGGTTTTATTAAACACAAAATCATACTTTAATATTATGGACTATCTTAAGGGTAAGCGCGACGATCGTCGATTAGCCATATATCAGTAAGTGAAAGAAATTTAATCATGAAAATTTGCATATATGAATTATTCGGTACGCTCTATCAAACTTGCGATTATACCGAAAATCGGTTACTACTTTATTTTTTATTTAATTATTAAATTTCTTATATATTTTAAATAAACAAGTTCTAAGATCTTGCAATTCTAACACTAACAGATTTTTTAATGCCCTCTATACATTTTGATACAGACTAACTGCGATAATGTGGACAGATATCATTTTTGACCTGTCCGGATAATCGAGTTTGTACGGATTGGGGTTTTTTTAAAAATTAATTTTAGATGTATACGTTTTGTACTTTATTTATTTTATTGCAAAAAATCAAAAATAGTTAATTAACAAAAGAAAAATATATTAGCATCTAAAATTACAATGAACCTAGTTATAATACTTTTAAAAAAGTATCGATGGTCGTTTGCGTCAGCGTTTTGGAATGGTTTGATAGTGCCTTTTCTTTCAGTGGTTTTATTAACAGTATATCTTGCAACGGAAGATCATTTTTTCTTTCCACTGTATACAAACTTCAAAGGATTTTACGGCATCAACGTATTTTATTACAGTTGAAAGTTTAGTTGCAATATCGCTTAAATTGCTGTCTTAAATGTCGCCGTTGTTTACTACGTCGTTAGTACTTATCATAAATACTGGTCAGTATGTTATTAAGTAAGCAAAGCAGCCACAAAAATTTAATTTAGCTGTTTTAAAACTTTGTTTTCAGGCAGTTTCAACCTGTACTTAAGCAGGTTTCAATGACCTTTTCAAAGGGATTAAGAATTTATCTAATCATATTTTGTTTACATTTCTTTTGTGTAATAGTGGGTAAAATCCAGGTCAAGTTTAAAAAATAGTTTATTAATAATCAAACAAATATTTACCTAAACAAATATTCAGGAAATTAAAATAAACATTAGTTATGACAATTAATTAAGTTTCAGCCTCTATTAATTATTTATTTAAATAACTTTTCAGTGTGGAACTCTAATATATGTAAAAATAAAGTTTTAAAAATTGATAATGTTGTTGATGCCATCAATAATTAAAATTGTAATTCACATCAACATGCAGGTAGAAATCCTTTATTTAAGCTACACATAAATAACTTAGTTCATAGTAGGGTAAGTGTTAACAAAATTAATTCAATATTTATAAACTGTATAGAAATTGATCGCATCGATAATAACTTAATATCTTAAACCAAATTTAACATTAATTTTATTTATTGCTTTTATTTTTCTTTGTTGTATTAACTTTCAAATTATTATCCTATTTAAATAAATTCATTTTTAAATGAACATTGTCGTATTTGTTCGAAAAAGACAAATGAGTTGTAAGTACCTAAGTTAAGCCTTCAGGTAAAAGCTAGAAGTGTCAATAAAATCTCAAGCCACCGAGAACATAGCTACAGAATACTGTTATTGTGTGGCCGTTTCCCCTAGAAAAAGAAGAATTCCGCGCATCTGACCCAACATTGATAGTAAATCAATTAAATAAGGCACGACTACGCAATAATATCTTAAAATCAAATAGATGAACCAGAACTTATTAATTCACACACTGATATAAATTTAAACTTTAACAAAACAATTACATATGGTGCGCGCATTCTACGATCTAATTTAGTTAACTTCTAGAATCTGGGCAAGTTTCTTTGCTGCGGTTCTCTAAATTAATTTGGTGAAAGTTGCTACCCAATTCTATCTGGTCTGGATCATGCCAGTTTCCCTTTTAAAATTTTTAAAGAATGATGTAGTCGGACTGCTATCTTAAACCTGAGAGTGAGATCTTTTTATTAGCTAACCATTCTTTCTACCTTTACGCGGCACTGTAGCTGGACACTAGTTTTGATTGCCTAGTAGGTCAAAACTGGAACCTAAAAAACCTTGATTTATGGTGATTTATTCAGGGTTTCCATGGCATCAAATTTTATAAAGTTTGTTTTTATCAATCGTGTGTATTTATTCAAAAATATGTCCTTTCATTTTTATTGGAAATTCGTGATTTCCCGCTATTTGTCGTATATTTCATGTTACGATTTTTCAAGTTATTTTCCATACTTACTTATTTATTACGGGTTTTAAAACTTTATTGTACTATTAATTAAAACTATGGCATTTTCTTATGTTGATTACGCGTTAATTAATTATTTAATTAATGTGTAATGAACACTGTCATTAAGATTTGCAACGTTGGTAACTATACTATCTTCAGTCATACTCGGAGTGTTTTCGTATTTTCCAGTGGCCCAGTTCAGTATTGCGCCTTATTTACATTTGCAATAATACTCTGCATCATACGAGTTATATTAGTT
This sequence comes from Phrixothrix hirtus, assembly GCA_024586415.1. Taxonomy (NCBI): domain Eukaryota; kingdom Metazoa; phylum Arthropoda; class Insecta; order Coleoptera; family Phengodidae; genus Phrixothrix; species Phrixothrix hirtus. The sequence continues at coordinate 5,707 of JAHWXV010561498.1, read as the reverse complement.
GTCTTCTAGTTTACTGTTGCTGTCGAATTAGAGAAAGTGGAAAATCGTGTTCGTCATCCTATTTGGCCAACAACTTATTCCAACATTTATGAGTGTTTTTTCTGTTATATGTTTCTGTGTATTGTGTAAATAATGAACTGCGATTCTGAGAGTAAAATTCTTCAAATGTGGTGTTATATTACCACCTTAAAAGGAAACCGCAAAGATTAGTAAACTTTTCTTGTATGAAACTTTTATGTTTTGAGTTAAATTCTAACTCATCTGTTTCGTAGGTTGTAAAAGAGCTGTGTAATTAGTCGGCATCAGCAGAAAACCAAAATTTGAATCACTTATTTCTTTGGTTAATAGATGCGAAGGAACATTGTCTATTAATAATAATGCTTTTTGAGGCTTATTTATACTCTCCAAGAAATTCTTAACATCACGAACAAAACAGTTATTAAACCAATTTTAAAGTGTTCTTTATGTCATCAAACATTTTCTGGATCTCTCATATATCACTGGCAATAAGGAATTCTTGAATACTCTTGGATTTTTTGATTTTCCAAGAACTAGAAGTGTAAGTATTTGTGTACCTGATGCATTGCAACGTGGCATAAATGTTAATCTGTCCTTTGATATTTTTTACCTGGAGCGGATTTTGCATTCTGACTCACTAAAGTTGCTGTAGGTAGGTATTCCTCTCTAAAAAATAGCAGATTCATCCGCATCCTAAATTGATCATCACTTAGAGACATTTCGTTTACTATTTGCATAAATTGACGTTTAAACGGTAAAATGGCATCCACATCACTGGTAAGATGTTCTTTATACATCTTAAAAATCTAATTCCATGCCGTTGCCTGAATTTATCTAACTAGCGCTAGCAAAAAATTCACTTTTTCACGCAACTTGTTGGTAAAAGTATTCAGCTTTCTGTCTTAAAATATCCGAAGAATATGTAAAAACTATGTGTACAATGCAGCTTCTACTTCAGGATTTTCAGCCTTTTTCATAACTTCTAACTACTATAACTTTGAATAAGAATTAGTACTTACTACTCTTGAATAACATTTTTACTTACTTAAGGGGGCGCATCACTAAAATTAAATTTCTCTGCGCAATATTTAAAGTTGCCTACTTACATACTTTCAATTTCCAAACATAAAAATCGCCCACGTGCTCTTCGAAGGATTAAAATTTGTACAATGCAAAGAGGATTAGCATTCCTTTCATGGAGTGCATTATTTAGTATTTTGGGAAACAACTGAATTTCATAAAGCGATTTGTTGTATATACCCAATTGCTAAATGATATTTGGTAAATCATAAAGAGTGGCGATCCTTTTATTTTTATTTACGTATAATGTGTTTTGTTTATTTCTAAAAGATTGTGTTATTTGAATTAGGAAAAGCTCAAATAAATGAAAATGCAGTTAGAATTTGAAATCGGCAGCTGTTTTATTTAGTTTTGTATACATCCAAGTTTACTTCGCTAATTTAGTTAATTACACCTTGACAGTGGAAAAAAATAGTAGATTTTACATTATATTTAACTATTATAAAATGAATTTCTTAAAATTCATTTATTTTGAATTAGTTCTATATACTTTTACATTATAAGAATACAAAATTTAAGCTAGTCAATTGGCACCTGATCTTCTACATTATTCAATTACCTCAATAATTAATAAATAGTTATGTTTTTGTCAGTAAATCACTTTTGAAGAATCTGAACATTATAGATGCATATACTTATAGTCAGCCGTAATCTGAACATTATAGCTACATATACTTATAGTTAGCCGTAATACGATTAGAAGGTTTACTTAGATAAAGATTTAAGATCTACGATTTTACTTTTTCATCCGAGAAGAAGGCATGTTTTTTTTAAACTTTTCTCTGCAGAAAAATTTACCGACCTCGATCGGGTTTGAAAACCACATACTTATATTTTGTAGAGCATTGGTGTGTAAGTAATTATTTTTGATTTCGTGGAAATTTAATTTTCGATTATCTTAATTAATTAATTTTCACGTTTAATTATATGTAACTACACCTTATTTTTAGTATGGTATTAAATTCATTTTAACTTTTATTCCTGTTACTTGTGTTTATTACTAATTATTACTGTTTTATGTAATTCATTATAATCACGATTAATAATAAAACTTTTATTTTTATAATGCAATGTTAATTGTGATCAACGGTTGCGGTTTATGTATAACATAATTTGATATTAATTTTAACAGAAAATATGAAAAAATTAACCAAGAAATAATTTTATAAATCAATAGATATTGAAAACATCGTTTCTTAATTACCTGTAATGCATTTTTGCTTTACCTAACTTGTGTTGAGTTACTAAATTAGTTAATCCTCTGGTAATCTGTTTATTTAACATAATCAAATGTGCCTCTCTACGAGTGTATCGTAAGTATGTAAAATGGGTTGCCTATTTTCTATTTTGTTTCTTTAAAAACCCATCTAACACGCATTACATTTTGTAATGATTTTTAATTAATTATATGAATTTAACTTTTTGTCGAAACTTGATGTCATTTATTAGATCAGTGGCTAGGTAGTGACGAAAAGATGTTTTGAAAAACGAATGAAATATAAGATCTATATTGAATTTTAAAATTGTAACTATATGTACTTTATAGCAATTAAAGATGTATTAAAAAATAAAAAATTAAAAACCGCTTTTCGTCATTGTCTTCTTAAGACATTGAAATATCAAATGAGCTACCGTCCTATCTTTAACATAATATTTGTGGCTTATATTATGACAGAAAGATGGCATACCTCCTGCATCACGGATAGTACTGGTGCACCCCCTTAAGCCATGAAAGTATGAGCTGACATATTGTGTAAATTATCGTTTTTTTGTTTTTATATCTGTTACTGTAGAATGTAGCGTATTAAATGTTTTAAACGCAAATCTCACACCCTTTCCTTTTTTTAATTCTTTTATAATTTCGCATTTATTTTGTAGTGCTCAAGTAACGTGCTCCCTTTTTTGTGGCATTTCGCATTACTATTTGATAACTAGTCTGTGTTTGATAACTGACAAAATACAACTAGCTATGTAAACAAAGAAATAACCGCTGTTTACGTTTTCATATGGAACTAGGAGATTTACTCTCTCTTTCGTAAGCTTACTAATGTTAATATGAAACGAAATTAAGGAACTCCCCGAACTATGGGGCATCTGTTTTATAAACAGTGATATATAGAAAACGAACACAAATATTTCTGGATCGTCACTGTCGGAATTACTGGAGTATCTGAATCATCGCATGGCCAGATTATAAGTTATACTGTAATTATTTTCACATTTGAAATATATCGCGCATTTGGCCATAAACTTAAAATGACACCTTTACACCATTAAATATTACGTAGGCAATAACGTGTAATGCTTTAAAATGCTTTAAAAATAACAAAGCAAGATTGAAAATCAATTTTCCTTAAAAACAATGAAAGCTAGGTTTGAGGTCATATGACGCTGCTTCCTTTGAGTTATGTAAAAAATATATAATTTAAATAATAATATTTAAAATAACAAAGTTGAATCTAACCTACAGTATAACCCGAAGCTGAAGGTAGATCGTATTATTTTAGTTCAATGGGATATCAAATAACTTACATATTAAAATCTATATAACTAAATATCCTTTACTTATTGATATATATTCAAACAAGGGTTGTCGCACCTCACCTTATATATTCAGTGACCGGTAGAAAGGGTGCATCAATTGGGAAAATTTCTATGTTTAAATTTACCAAATTTATTTTACAACCTGACGGTGCATCAGGTCTTTAAAATAAACCAGCACCAAAAAAATTAGTAAAAACTTTATACTATATGAGGGAGGGTGAAATTTTCAAATTCTTTCGGAATTAGGTAACATACACATATTCCTTCATCATAAAAAAAATTAAGAAAAATTGTCTGTACTTAAAAATTATACCAGATTGTAAAGTTTCAGCCCGTTACGAAAAAAAAGGCTTTTCACTTTCTTTGGAATTACCTGCATATAGCGAACCGATAGAGGATAGCTAGTATCCTAAATCCCATACTTTGGCAGCTTTTAGATAATAGCATAAATTATTTATACGAATTGGTTTAAATATGATAAAAATATGGCGTACAAAAGAGTACCATAAAAACTTTCGTTTTCTTGTGCACATCTTGGTTTAATTTCTAGATTAATAAAAAATTAAGTGTAAAGATATTCGGGTTTAGTTAATTCATACCATTATTTTTCTGACAACATTGTTGATTACCTGGTTTGGCAATATGAGCAATTAGAATAAATTACTGTATTGTGTTGTAAAATTACGCAATTATTAGGTTTTGTAATTGTAGGTAACTTGACTATTTCCAGACTTTATTATTGATAATAAGCCTGCGGATTAAACTACTTATATTCGGTCAATGAATTTGCTGCACCGCTAAAACCTTACCTGGAAGTAGTTCGCTTATACTTTGCAATATCTACTTTTTAAATTTTGTGGTCATACCAAACATTTTATTTACGACATATGATTATATATCTGATAAGAAACAACGCATAATGAGTTAAATACATTTATTAGATTTAAAATTTAAAACAAATAGTTGTAATGGAAGAGTTATACAGCAGTTTTCGGTAATTTTTTGGCCACCTCGGTCTCCAGATTTGACCCCACTTAATTTTTTGTGGTGGATTTACTTAAAACAAATAGTATATCTTCAATGGCCATTTACAGATGTTGCCCATTTATAAAGAACAATTAGAGAAAGAGTTTATAGTATAACTTCTGCTATGATTAGGGGAGGTGTGTTGAGAAAATATTCTGATAGAACGATTACCTGAATGAAAAGAGAAGGCGGATATTTTGAGGCATTAGTCAATTGAGGGATGAAATAATACTACTTCATACTAGAAAATAAATTATTTTAATAAATATAGAAAAATGCTGTTTGGTATTACAATTTTTGATAAAAAAGTTTTGAAAAGTAAAAACTAGTTTTTAAATGTAAACGAATGTGTTTACATATTTCAACGTACTTTTTAATACTTAACAAGTTTTCATTATTACAATTTTTGATATTGCATCAAATTAATATTTATTGACAAACCTCGTATATAACTGATAAATTTTAAGATTTAAATACATTAAATTAGATTTTAGACCATACATAGCTTATTATGAACAATAACTTTTACCTAAAAGTAAAAATAAAAAGTTTCCCATGTGTCGCCAACTTAGGTAGATACTGTATAAAATTCACCATTTAGCATTGTTTCGAAACTCGGATTTTCATGTCTGCCCCTGCTTAATACTGTTATAATATCTCACAACAATTTCAAACTAAATTGAGAATTTTCTAAATTGGACTTAATGTTTAATTAACTCTCTGACCTGTAACTTTACAATAAACTTATTTAACTCAATATTATATTTACCTAAACAAAATATCTAACAAAGCTAATAACAAATTATTGTAACCAATAATCAAGGTTGTGAATTTTCAATTCATGTTACCTAGTTTAACTTTCTAAATCAAGTAATTTTTTTCTTTTATTTTAATTAGCGGGGTCTATCCAGTGGCGGCTCGTGAGTTCTGAAAGAGGGCGGGCACAAGTAAAATCTTATCTATTTTTTGTACATAAAATCCATTCTCCTATTTTTCAAGCTGGAAAAGACGTCAATGACTTTGTTGTCAAAATCCGGGA
>JAHWXV010561493.1:0-10173 GCA_024586415.1 Phrixothrix hirtus | reverse complement strand
CAAAGACATTTCATTGAAATTTTTAAATAACCTAACTCAAATAAGAAATCGTTTTCAACGTATAATGACTAAAAATAATAATTTACTAGTTTTGCAAACACTATCTAATCAACTAAATACCTTTTAGTAAAATAAATAATAATAAAACACGCGTATAATGGTTAATTTACTTCGTTAAGGTTAAGGTATTTTAAAATATTGTTATATTACATTGTCTCTTGGAGATCATGCTAGGTAATCTCGTTGCTGACGTCATAACCGAGTGGGTGGCTGCGCGTAAGCACGCCATATTATATTCCCACCACGTTACCTACTAAACGTACTCCTCATTACTTTATTTATGGTACTCCTACATATGCAACTGCGACAGAGTTTATTAAAACCATTGTATGTACGTATAAAAGCAAAATTAATATGAATAACAAATGAAAATTTAATGACTACGGACAACCTGTGTTCATAATATCCAAATGAAGAATTGATGAAAAATATAAATATATATATATATAAATATAAATATAATCAATTCAAACATTGTGATGATTAATAATAGTTGCAGAACTTGTTCTGTAGTATTGGAGCAAAATGATTGTTCAGTTGATAAAGATTTGATTGAATGCACTACAAGTGACATATCACTCGGCAACAAAATAAATATGTGTTGCCCAGAACTGGTAAAGTTATACATTATACATATTATAACCGATTCTTAATTGTTTCGTTAACAGGATCTACATCTATATTCAAAAATAACACTATGTTTAAGCTGTTTTGAAATTGTTGATGTTATAACTAGATTTGTTCAGAAATGCTATTCCAACCACATGAAACTTGTTAACAACTTTTCTGTTACTTTTCCTTCTACACAAAATTTTTATTCATTTGAAGGATATAGCTTTGATGTTAAAAATCAAATTAAAGCAGAAGAAATTGATTTATCTGAAATAGGAAATTCTGCAAATAAGAGTCAGTTATGTTCAACTACTGATATAACATACACCGTTATACATAAATACAATTCTAAAACTCTCAGTGATGGTGAATTGGCAAATCATATAAATAGTCATACCAGAAAGAAACCTCTAAACTGTTCTTACCATGGTTACAGTGGCATTTCAAAGAATAATCTGGCAAGGGGAGAAAACCCCTTTAAATGTTCTCTCTGCCTTTATACCAGTACTCATAAAGGTCATTTAAGAGATCATATACGAACTCATACAGGAGAAAGACCTTTTAAATGTTCTCACTGTGAATACAGTAGTGCTTGGAAAAGTAGTTTGAAAAATCACTTACACACTCATACCGGAAAGAAACCATTTAAGTGTTATAAATGTGATTACAGTAGTATTAATAAGAGTCATCTAATTCGTCATAGTCGGACTCATACGGGAGAGAAACCATTTAAATGTTCTTTATGTGATTACAGTAGTACCAATAAGAGTAATTTAACACAACATATACGTACTCATACTGGAGATAAACATTTTAAATGTTTTCTTTGTGATTACAGCAGTATTCATAAAGGGTATTTGAGAGAACATATGCGTAGTCATATGCAAGAGAAACCATTTCAATGCTCTCATTGTGATTATAGTAGTTCTTACAAAAATTATTTAAAAATTCATATACGTATTCACACAGGAGAAAGACCGTTTAAATGTTCTGATTGTAATTACAGTAGTATCAAGAAAAGCCATTTAACAAGTCATATACGTAGTCATACAAAAGAAAAGCCTTTTAAATGTTCAAACTGTGATTACAGTACCAATCAGAAAAAGAATTTAAGAAACCACATATATACTCATACAGGAGAGAAACCCTTTAAATGTTCTCTCTGTGATTACAGTAGTATTCAGAAGTGGCAGTTAATAAATCATACACGGACTCATAGAAAAGTAAAAATATTTCAATTTACTTAATCACGGTAGCACTAAAGACAGAATTTTGGTAGTTGATAAGTGAAGTTAGTCTGTCATACTGCATTTGAAGTACCAGTGCAATAAATTGAGTAGTTGTACAAACTTTGTTGTACTTCAACTGTTTTCAAATTACATACTTCTTCAGCAAAAATAAACAAATAGGTAAATGCTAATAATTTCTAGACATCCAAATAAATAATTAGTTTAATAAACAGATATAAAGTGATATTTAAACTAAATCATAGATAAATTCACTAAGAAGATGGTACACATGTTAAAATTAAATGACAAAAAGAGTACCTGTAACGAAACACAGATGGCGCACTAGCTGCAAATTATCTGAAAAGTAGGTAACTATATTTCAAATATTTTTCTTGACAAATGTAAAAATCCCTATATTTGGGAGAATATTGCTTTCGTAAACAATAAAACCACAAAAAATACCGTGTGTCATGATGAGTTGTAATTGTTAAATAAATTTATACATTCTTAAAATACAATTTTTGTAATATAGGAAATTATAATAATTATTATTTTAAATAATTGAAGTGTACTTTTACATTCTAAGTAATATATTGAAAAAATATATAAATATTAAAGCACAGAAGCAACATTTCTCTTCAAAATAATTTCCATAAACCTTCAATTTATGGCATAGTGATTCATACAATTTTATATCTATATTAAATTTTATAAGCCATTCTAGACCCCCTACAATTAATATATACATATCATTAACACAAATCAAAAAAATTGAACCCGACCTACCAGAGCATCTGAAATAGCAATATCAGAGTTTGCTCGCGCAATTTCCAGAAGTTTTTAACGCCGTTAGAACCACACTAATCACTAAGCATCGCATCCAATTGCGAAAGGATCCTCTATTTCGACTATGGCCTTATCGAAGACGAAAATACTTTACAGAACAGATTCTCGCAGATGGAGTCATCGAGTCGGCTGCGTTCGATTACTGCTCATCTGTCGTTATCGTGGAAAAGAAAGATGGAACTTCTCGCTTCTGCATCGACTACCGACGACTAAACGCATTTACAATGAACGAGACTCCGCAATTACCTGTCATCTGCGGTACACTCCAGGGCCTTGGAGACGCCACGGTATTTGCAACGCTAGATCTGAGAGCAGAATACTGGCAAATCCTCTCGACGAAAAGAGCAAGAAATTGACAGCGTTGGACACTTCCGACGGAGCCGCATGCCAATTTAAAGTCATGCCTTTTGGACTAAAGGGGGCTCCAACGACATTCCAGAAAATGGTCAGCCGAAGTGTTGGTAGGCTACCCCCACAAATTCACGGTAGCCTACTTGGATGACATCATTGTCTTTTCAAAAAATCACGAGGAGCACTTACACCACCTGCGACTTGTGCTCGAACGCCTCGACCTGTACGGACTTCAGTGCAACATACGGAAGTGCCACTTCGGAAAAAGTAATCAACTATTTGGGCCACGTAGTTATCAGTCAAGGTAACGCACCGCGGCAAGCGTATTTCAAGGCCACCAACGAGTATCTGACACCGAGGAACCGCAATGACTTAAAGGCGTTCCTAGGCACATGAAACTAGTTACGCGAATATCTGCCAAATTGCACCACTCCGTTAATTAACTGCCCCTCAATGAAGAAAAAATATAAATGGACCACCTAAGCCGAAACCGCTTTCGTCAAACTCAAACAAGCATTGGCTGGTAGCTAAGCTTTTCCAAGAAGGCGAAGACGACGCTGATCACATAATATCCTGCGCCTCGGAAAAATTCACACCAACAAAAGTCAAGTACCATTGCAATGAACAAGAGCGTTTAGCAGTGTGCTTTGGTATACGTAGATACCGCCAATATTTAAAAGGTCGACCATTTCGACTACGTACTGATAACCGAGCCCTGCAGTGGCTGGCTAAGAGCAAAGTCCGCAAAGCCAGATTAACACGGAGGTCTTTGTTGCTATAGGAATTTACCTTCACCGTCGAGCACGTTCCAGGCCGTGCAAACGAATTGGTGGACCACCTGTCAAGTGCTCCGGAGGAGATCGGCGATGACATACAGCCTAGCTTTGAACGCTTATTTCCAATCTGAATCAAATCAACGGAGACGTTCCACTATATCAAGAAATCCCAGACGCCCACGTCCAGGACGTCCTTCGTTAACGACAAATCAACGCCGAAGGCCCGACTGCTCTGGGTGACCCACTTATCATTGAATACCGAAGACGGCCTATTCGTTAAACGTGCCGAGGACGGCCGTACCTTACTAATGGTACCAAGGGCACTCCGATCTCGAGTCCTCTTGGCCTACAACGACGCCCCTCTGACCGGTCACCCAGGCAGAGACGAAACAGCCCGGGCCATCGCCGAACATTATTTCTAGCCTGGATTTTATCTCGACATCCGACGCTACTTACAACGTTGCTAGATATGTGCTGCTACCAAGAGACCGCCGCCCGCACCAAAATTCGGTGGCGTTGCGTCCTTATATACCAGAGAAACTTTGGGAGGCAATGGCGATTGACATTATGGGAAACTACCCACGCTCAAGTGCTGGAAACACCTCGTTAACGACTTTCTGAGTCGATGTACGGAAGCCGAAACGGTGCCTCAGACGTCTTCACGAGAAGTTATCCGTTTTTTAGAGAATAAAATCGTCGCCCGCTTCGGCTATCCACGAACTATTATGTCCAATAATGGTAGCCAATTCCTCACCAACCGGTTCCTAAATTAGGTCCAGAAAAATAAAATCATCCCAGAGCAAACATCATCGAGCGCAGGACACAAGAGCTAAAGAAGATACTAAAAGCTAGCGTAGTCCGACGCGCAGCCGAAATTTGGGACAAGTACCTGCCCAAGGCTGTCTTCGCCTTACGCACGATGGACGAAGCCATAGGTCAAACACCTAGCTAGTTGCTGCAAGGAACAACACTAAAACGAGCTGGGGAATGGTGCATCTCAGCTGATACCGCGCCTTCTCCAGCATCACCGGACGTCTGTCAACAGAACGCGAGATCACGTCAACAAACCTACAGAAGACGCTACATACAGGAGGACCGACGCCATCATTCAACATCGCCGACTTTGTAATGGTGAAGGAATTGCGACAACATCCATTCTATCAAAAATGGATAGGGCCGCATTAAATTATTGAAAAACATGGTGAAATCGCATACCCCGTTGGGAGGGACGGTTTCCATACAAAGTTGCTTGTGGACAACATCTGGGCGTTCGCTTTACACCAGGAGACCAAACTGTGTTTTTGTGTTTGAACTTATAAACATCTCTTCCGTTTTGATATTTATTTAAACAAACATTTTATTATTTATAATTATTATAAAGTTAGTATGATTATTGTATGTAAAAACTGTAAATATCTCTCTTTTAATAAAGGGTACAATGCCCACTTTTATTCCATCGATATGAGCTCGTAGGAAAGGCGGAACTGTGATTCCGCACTACGTGCTTATAGTAGAATTAGTATTCCTCGTAGTTTTAATAGTGTTTGTATTAACTTTCTGTACACGGTTTTTTATTTAAATAAAGGGCAAACTTTTACGCCCACTAACCTACTTCGAAATTAAAATACGTATTAGGGCTGTTACATACTTATTTATTTTGTACTTTTACTTTATATTTTAACTTTGTATACTAGTTATAATTGTTAGCTTTTAATTAATTTAATTAATCATTCTGTACACTCACACCTTTTAGAAATGGTTGTACACTTGTACCTTTTAATATAGATTACATCTTATCCGCTTACCTACTCCCAACGTATTAGGCAGAGCACTACGCCTAATACATATACATTTTATATCTTGGTTATAAGTTTTAGTTCTTTTAATCCTAGCTTTAAGCTTTTTAACAATCTTGTATATAATTTCTTTTGAAAAATAATAAAAATACCGATTGGATTATTCATCGTATCATTCGCCCACGCGCAGAAAGTAAGATAATAAGGATTTCCTGTCGAGATATGATGTGATTGAATGAATCTATTCATAACGGAAACGCGATTCACCATTATTACTATTTCCATCGCAGTTTAGTAGAACTACAAGTGTATATAAACCCGATATTCTTAAAAAAATAGAGAATTTTACATCGACGCCGTGCTTCGCCCTGAAGCTTATCTCCAGGTCTTGCCACGTCGCGTAAACTGCTTCCAAGTACATCTCTATGTTCAATAACCAAGAACGCTCGCCGTTATTTTTTAATTATCGAACACCACATAGAAGCTAAACTATTCCAAGAGTTTTTTCAAATTACGAAGTGTTATCGACACCGACAGCAGGGCGTAGTTCTTCTAGCGGATTACTTTTGAAATACTGCTAGTATTTCTGGCAAACATGCATAATCTTTGCTATGCCCTCGGAGATTGTCCCACACTCCTTTGTGGTATCCACAAGGAGGTGCCCGACCTGCTTTGCTAGGTTAAAGAGCTTGTCGGAGTTCGTTCCCATTGAAATTCGGGGCTCCTCTCCTCTTACGATTGCGGCGTATGACGCCCCTTCTGATGCTGCAGGTGTCCTAGGGCTGTTTGGACACCCTCTATATCTCGCGGTGTGCTCGCCGCCACAGTTCGGGTACTTGGCGAGCTCTTCGCGGTGTCGTGGTCTACGCCGCACTTGATACATTTTGGTGCACCGTTGCACCACTGATGAGTGTGCCCCAACTTTTGGCATTTGTGGCACTCTACTACGTTCTGCGCGGCGTCTCGATGGTGACATGTAGGCTTAGTACTGACTTCTCACTATAAATTGCATAGTCCTCCGGAGATTTCTCCACTTTCAGGTACTTAAGCGGCATTGGAATCTTGTTGGGTCCCCTGTGCATCCTTCGTATCGATAACCGAGATTCCTTGGCGTTTGAGGTCGTCTTTTATCTCCTCGTTGGTGATTTCCAGTGGGAAGTCACGGATGACTACCCGTAGAGTCTTTTCTTCATTGAAAAAATAGGTGTGGAAAGGGATTTCCCTTTCCTTAAAGTGCCGACCTTCACGTTACCGCCTTCGCTTAGGAGGTGCAGTTTAATGCCAAGCGCCGTATTCTTGGCTTCTTTATACTTTACTTCCAGCTGGCGGAGGTCTTTACATACCTGGATCCAGCGGGATTTATCGCGCAGTACGATTGGCGGAACATTCATTTTTGTGGTTGCCAGCTGGAAGTTTTCATTGCTGGCGAGTGACTCGAACCTGTCGCTAACTGATAGTTTCGCCGCTGATTCTGCTGTGGCTTGTCTTTGGGATTTTCTCTTCTTTTCCTTCTGTTAGGTTAATCCTTCGTTGTTGTCTTCTTGCATCGCCTTTTCTTCGGAAGTTGGGTGGGCAATACTGTTGGCTTTCAATTTCCTAGGGGTTTCTTCTGAGCTCTTTAGCGCATTGAGTTTTTTTGGCTATTTCTATAGCCTCGTCGTTTTTTATCAGTCAAACACGTAAATACAATATTTACCCACTATCACGCGCCTATTAACTGAGAGCTAGATACTGTAACCGACCCACCGCAGCAAGCTGAATACTATAGAAGACAAACACGACTGTACTCGTTGAAATCTCAGCCCTCTCTCGACACGTTGGTTGAAAAATGCAAGCTCCTTTTTAAATACATAACTTGTGTAGGTGTTTACGAAAATTACTGGCAGAGCCATCTATTTGTTTATATAAGGAGGATTTATATAAATAAAGAAGATTCCTCCTAAAAGCCGCGAATTTTAAAATTAATTAGGCACAAGTGAAAAGCCATGAAACTGTCATCAGTCTGCGGGTGCTGTGTCACGCTGATTGAAAATGCAAACTTTTATATTTTTGTCTATTCAGTTAGGTTATACAAATCTTTTGGCGAGAAGCCTTGGAATTGTGCATATTAGTTTCATGGCTTTTCATTTGTGCCGAATTAATTTTTAAAATTCATCCTATTTTTAGGATGAATCTTCTTCTTTATTTTATTTACATTATAATACCTCCCAATATAAACAATAGATGACTATATCATTATTTATCATCGACACCCACACAGGTTTATATGTTTAAAAGGAAGTTTTGCATTTTGAACCAGCGTGCACAGCCACCCAACACTGATGAGCCTCATTTAGGGCGAAACCATTGGTCTGCTGGTGCTGTGTCACGTTAGATTGAAAATGCAAACATTTATATTTTTGCCTATTTAGTTAGGTTATATAAATCTTTTGGCGAGAAGCCTTAGAATTGTTTATATTACAGTTCATGGCTTTTCACTTATGCGGAATTAATTTTTAAAATTCGTTCCATTTTTAGGAGGAATCTTCTTCTTTATTTTATTTACTTTTATATTTCACCTATTAAGTTAAGTTACTAAAAACCTTTAGTGAGAAGCCTTAGAATTGTTCATTTTATTTTACTCCGATTACAATTTTCACTCGTGCCGAATTAATTTTAAAATTCGCGCATTTTTGGAGGAATCTTCTTTATTTTATTTATAATTCAATAGATGTTTTAACTTTATTAATGACAATTTTTATACCATTACATTTACTAAAAGTCGCGGTAAAACCAAATGAAATTAAGTTAAAACAACATGTAGAAGTATTAATACACAAGTAGGTAAGCTATGTATGTTCTAGGATAGTGTATGTTCTGGGACAATCTTAGAGCATAGATAGGTTTGAACGGTCCCAGAACATACATAGTTTTTGAACGGTGTCTCAGAACATACATAAGATTTTCACGGTGCAATGTACGGTACACGTGCGTTGACCATTCGCGTATTAGTTGTTAGGGCGTAGCGCACTGGATGGTCAGTCTTCAGATGTTGGTTAGTTCAACATACAGGGTGTCCGGGAAAATTTTTAATCTAATTAAAACAAACTTTTTCTAAATTTTCGCATAAAAATCTATCGTGAATGGCTGTTTTACTATGAAATTAAATTAAATATAAATTAGATCTTATTTATATTTGCTATTCATTAACTTTATCGAGTGAATGATCTCGTCGGCTGTTTTAAATAAAATAATAAACGTATTCTTTTAAATCGCTAAATTTCCTTTCTCCTTTAACCCTATTACCTATCAATAAAATATTGATTGATTGATTACTATAGAACGTGTTCAATAAATATCTAAAATTGCATGTTTTCGTTTTATTATTAATTTGTTTGAAAAGATATTTATGACTGCGTGCAAATTACGTCAAATTTATACGAAATTTATTTACTATGTAAATTTTAAACTATTTTCACAAAATTTAAATTATACACAACACAAGTATTTGCAAATAATAACTAATTTAACGCCGTATTAAAAGGGCTTAAAGCAATGTAGAATATTTTTAAAAGTGAAAGTTATTTAAAAAATGTATCCATATTCAATAATACTTGATAATAAAAGTAAAAAGGTATTAAAAATGGGATCTGTTAAGTAAAATCTTGTTTTTATTTTAAAGAGATTATACACCTGCACAATTAACAGATCAGTAGAAATTTTATTTTAAACACAAATTACCGTATCACTAAATTTGCAGTTAAGAATATTTATTAAGGGTGCTCTGAAATCATATACATCATACCGAACGTTCGTTCGTTCGGCTTCGGTCATACAGTAACTAAGATGTATAGTCGGTCAGTCAGCTCTTGTTGAACACAGTAGACCAAGTCAAAAAGCAGGGATGGGCTGAAAACTGTAATTGCAAATATTTCGAAAGCTGTTAAATTTAGACCCATAGTTTATAACCGTTTTTTGTTGCGCATATTAAGATGTATCTGCTGCTAAAGTAATGTAAGTAATGTATCCTGGATAACCTGTATAGAGAATTTGCCACATATGACGTAATTTGATGTATAACTAAGATTTGTTTTTAAATACATCTCATGACTAAAATATAAGCTGATTGAACCATCAAAGGAAAATTAATTAAATTTAGGGTTAAAAAAGCGGAATTAATTTACTATCATTAGAGAAATATTCGCAGAAAATGTGGAAATTTGTAAAACCGAAAGTATACAAAATGTGAATGTAAAATTAAGTAATAGAATTGAAAGGACATTTTAAGAGACTGAAAGGTTTGGTCTCAATTTTTGTAACTTTTTCATGTAACCTTGGAAGTTATCCGACTTACAGTAGCACCAATCTCAGAAAAGCCCTAAATGGTCCTGCACAGGGGAACTGCATGCTAATGAAGTACACTCACATTCAAAAAGGCAATTAATAAAAGAATTTGTAATTTTTCAAATATATTTTTCAACACAATTTATTATTCTAAATTTACTTGAATTTTAAACAAAGCAT
>JAHWXV010561391.1:0-11207 GCA_024586415.1 Phrixothrix hirtus | reverse complement strand
TACTGTACCCAGTTGCAGTATTTCAACTTTTCAACTTTCTAAAAAGTTGTGAACGAAAGGCTAATGACCATAGAAGTCGATGCCTTACCACAAAAAAAAAGATAATAATAATAATTATAATAATAATAATAATAATAATAATAATAATAATAAGTTTATTTCAAATACAAAAGAATAAACATGCATTTAAAATATATCGTTGCATAATAATAATAATAATAATAAAATAATAATAAATTGCATAATAAAAATGTGTTTATCCTCTAAAACGTCACAACTTAGGTATAGGGAAAGGCATAATAAACTTGTAGAGACCTTAGTAGTGCATCATATGGGCCAATAATATACAGGGTGTTCCGTTTGAAATATTGGAGATTTTTAATTTTCGTTTCCCAGGTTTGCCAAGAGTTTTTTCATCCCCTGTATGTCTTATTACACTTTTTGATACGCAGATCAAAAGAACCATTATTACTCTTCAATTACCCAAAAAATTGTTTTTTTAAATAATCACATAACGTAAATATTCCCCAGATTCGCAGTAACGGAAATAGGGAAAAGAATTGTTTTTCTCGAAATATCTAGAAAAATGTCAATATTTTGATACTAGTGTTATACATAACATCCCTTAATTTTTCATGTAGAATACAATAAAGTTATAAAAAACATAGCTTGCCATTTAATAAAAGAAAGTTACTCTCCGCCCATGGACAACTGAACACCCTGTATATGTTAAACTATTTTAAGTTTGTGCATTTTAAGGAATTAGGAAACACTGTAAAAAAAAATTCAAGTTATCTCATTTATTAATGTAGATATTGGACTTGCGCGTATTAGGTAGACACCCCGTATAGTGCGGAAGAAAAGTATAGCAACACTCTGATATCTTGAAAACGGTTTATACGATTTGGTTAAATTTAGTGTTGCTTTATTTTCCCTTATGGTTAATTTAAATATAATATCGACGCTGTTGCCGCTTTTTTCGTTTCTTCACAAGTTCTTATTTGAAATGGAACAGCCTGTATATTTATACTTTTTTTGATTGCTTAATCAATTATGGACAACTTTTATAGAACATTACTTAATTTATTAGTGAAAATATTTTCAAAACCTTTAATTGTAAGAAATTCATGATTTGAAGTATTGCCTGCTGTTGAACTTTAATCAATTGTTATTACTACATTTTACGATAAGCAGCATAATAAAAATGGCAATTTTTTAATTTCTGTTCAGAACTGAATGCTTAATACAAACGGTTTCGAATTCCATATCTTTGTTATGCAAATTTCGAAAATCTTAAATTAATAACAAACCCTCATTTTAGAAAAATTGCGATGTAGTTATTTTTAATGGCCAAATTTAGGCTTTTGTATAATGATTTTGAAATGAACCAGAAATTCGTTGCATTAGTTTACATTCTAAACATAAAATAGACGCCCAAAGCAAAATACAGAGGTAGCGAAAACGTTTTTTTCAAGAAGTTGAATAGAGTTAACAAACTGCAAACTCCTGTAGCCAAGAGATTCATAGGATTATATAATACATAGCGAAAACGTTTCTTGCGGTGCGTTTTCCTTCTCTTTCTACTAGTCGGAGACCTAGATCTTTATAACATATACGTAGCAGTTGTTGAAATATACAAAGTTAGTGGTTAAGACCATAAGTATTGAACCTGAGAACAGACTTATTTCAAATAAGGGAAGGCTTTTAAATACGCAAATGTAGTAGTTATAAAATTGATTCAAGTAGATTGTATCGATAGAAACATGATTTTATTACGTATAATAATGAATCACTAAGTTGGCGGTGTGTACTTATGTTACGACAAATTTACAGCAATAATTATGCTTATCCTATATAATGCCTCGTTGAATATCTCAACTAGGTACGCTTATGCAGCAACTCTGTAAGATGACTATAAAACAAATTGTGCCAATGTTGTAGACTATATTTTATCCAGGGAATCTAGGAAGTTTCTAACTTAATAATCTACCGTAAGCTCCTTTTAGTCTCGAATTTGTTTATAAAGTAATAGAAGCGAGAAGGACTCAAAAGGATTCTAAACGGCATTGAACAACTATTTTATGCGAAAATTATTAAGAATAATGCACGAGTTTGTAACAATAGAGGACAAAAACAATTTGTGGTTAGATTGTGGTTGTCTTATTTGGAGCTTGCTATGATTCTAGGATGAATAACCTCATTTGCGTTCCAAATTTTACGTTATTAATCTTCTTAATTGTATTTTAGTTGCAGATAGTTAGAAAATTAATCTTCATTTTGCAAGCGTTGTTTCGAAAAAAAGGGGTTGCTGGAGTTATATTTATTAATTACCGCCTTTTGAATTTTCCGATAAATTGCTAATTTAATCATTTATTAATTACTTAGGCCTAGTTATTGATGTTTTTAGGAAGGTATCCATTTAAAACATTCTATACTAATATTTTATTGAACTTCTTTACACTCATAAAACGTTTGATCAACTTCAGTATCGCTTGTAAATAAAAATGGCTTCACCCTAGTCGACCCTTCCAATGGGGCCAAGTTAGAAACTACCCCGTAATTATTAAAGCTCCCATCCTAAATGTTGGGAATATTGAGACGGCCACAAGCAATAATTAACATAAGATCTAAATTCCTGTACGTTGTCGAACTTTCCTGCAATCTCTAACTAATACATACTTTAGTTATTGATTAAGGTATAGAAGTGCATACTTAGACAATGGTCAAACTTGCGGTAACTTGTAAAATTTGTGGTTCTGCTTGCTTGGACAGCACTAAAATTTGAGAATAAAGGGGAAATTAAACTATCCAAATGGCAGTTGAATACTTATTCAAATACCAATCCACTTTTACTTGAATGATTCGTAGTGATACACAAATTTTCTCGTAAACTTATATTTTAAGCGCGTGGAATGAAATCAAAAATTAATCACGTAAGACACATCGTCGATTGTTACAATACAATAAAAGATATAATGAAATCATTACTCAATATAATCGAATCATTAAATTTGCTTAATATTAATGTGATATAGCAACAGAAAAGTAAACGCTTTTCAGTAACAATTTAACCAAATCGTTTATTTTTTTGTTTTCTAAACATGCAATAACTTTATTAAGGTTATCTAGTTATACCTAACATCTAATATCTTAGGACACATATAAAAATGTCAATATCGCAACGTAATTTTATAATTTAGAGGTTTTAATACGATCTACAGAGTGAATAACAATGTTTGATGGCATTTTAGGCAACCAAACTAACAGCGTTGTTTAACCTAAATATTTAATGTCACTAAAATTCATTTATCACAGGCACCACATATGCCACATGAATTATATTTGATGTACTGTAAGTCCCTCGTTACGTGATACTCAATATTTACGACATCGCAAGCTCATACTACCATAAAAATGAAGCACATTTACCGCGCAGCATAAAACCTAGATACTTATTATTTTAAAGTTGTTCTCTAACTGTGCGTTGCCTAAATTGGTTGTTAACGACGTGTTTGTAAAGAAAACATCCTTTTTGTTACAAACTTAACATCTGCTGCTAATAATTTAATCAATGCATAAGTTACCTTGTATTATTTTTGTTGTACAGGTAATGTTTTTGCTTGTGAAGGTACAGCTGCGACTGTAATATGCCAACTTCTATAAACTACACGAAAAACTAGTGACCTATTTTAAGACGTAACACGAAACTAATAGTGTGAGTTTTCTAATTGCGAAGCAACAAGGTCATACAAATATACGCTACAAACGTCGTTATAATTTCATTAGATTATATGTATTGTAGTGTCAATCGTAAGGGAATTACAAATTATTCTTTATGTTTTTATAGTTTTTAAAGCTCTAATAAATTTTTTGCAATTTAAAAAAATATTGACATTATTGCGTCATCATGCCTTATTTAATTGTTACACCGTATTTATTCGATTCTAAGTCGCACTTCTTTTCCATTTTAATGTCTTTGAAAATTGGATGCGGCTTATATTCGAAGACAATTATATTAGTCACAATTTTCTTACCTAATTCAACTTTAAGTACAATTCTAGACTTCGTTTATCGGTTCATTAATGTCCTATAAAAAATTAATCATTGAAATTGCAATCTTCGAGTACGTAAATATAAACAATAGGGTAACAACTTCAAGAGTCGATAAAAGTAATTTTATTCGGGTAGAAGGTAGCCCTAAATTCGGCAGTTCCCTAAAGACATTTTTGATTATTTCTTTAAGAAATGTTGCATTACAAATGCAAAAGGTGGAACAGAAGACGATTTAGTGTGGAAAAATAACGCCGCCGACATCAGTTTCGAAGACACTGGCAGTGCAACTGATGATGATTAATTTTCAGAAGATGACATTGATGGTAATTAAGGTTTTATTAAATTTATTCACGTACGTTAGTTATTATACAGGGTGTTTCAGATAATATGACGTTCCCTTTAAGGGTTGTAAGTAAACCCTACAGACACGCCAATAAACGTAAAATTAAAAAAAATACGAATACAAAAAAGTCCTTTTTTTCGAATTATGTACAATGAGCCGCCTATGGTCGCATTCATATTAAAACTGTTAAATCATTCATAAAATTATAAATGACCTACCTAACGGTATCAATTTACAATAACATACCTTTACAGCTGGAGTAGGCACATTGCGATTTGTTTACTACAATAAATAATGGGATAAGGGGTTTGGCTTTTCACACAATTGAAAGAATTTAGAATGTATACAATTCTTTTAACAATTTTGCAGAAGTTATTTATTAATAATAATAAAGTAGAGTTTAGTCATGCATCGTTCTAAGAAGATGCGTTTAAATGTAAAAACAGCTTAAGTAATTATTTATTGACATTTTTTAATTTTACACCTGAAAATAAATTTTGACTTTTGAAATTGCATGACATCATCCTACACTTAAAATAAAAATCTGGTGTGACAACACACAACTTTCTCTTACGCACGTAGATATGGAAATAGTGTCTACAAATGATTAAACTATTATTTACGTTTATTTTGGAAACGATAATTGTAACGGACGCCCATCCAAGTTACTGGACATGCAAAACCCTGCTTAACTTGGGAGATTGTCCCTGATAACTCGCTTCAACGAATTTTTTTAGGAAAAGCTCTAAGTTCACGGAAAAGGATATCAAAGACATAAGAACCGGCAAGTTTCAAGAAAATTGTTAAAGTGTTTACAAGAAAATCGCAAAAAACTTCAAAATCGCAAGATAAAGTTGCACTTCCGGTCATTAGATTTTCACTAAATTCTAGACGCCTCATGCACAGAAGATATAAAAAATAAATATAAAATTAAAAAAAAATCGTTTCAGCCGATTTCGAGGAAATCTCGAAAAACCAAAAAATCGCAAGAGTAAATGGTACTTTTGGTTATCAAATTTTAACTAATCTCAAAAAACCAAAAAATGACAAGAGTAAAGTGGCACTTTCCCTTATTGAATTTTAATAAAATTATTGTAATCACATGCGACGATGGATATAAACTTAAATATAAAATTTTGTTTATCTACGATTTTTCGTTTTCGAGATATCTCGATTACACACACACACACACACACACACACACACACACACACACACACACACACACACACGAATACACACATGCACATACATACGCGCACGCGCACGCACTCACGCACACACGCACGCACTCACGCACGCACGCACACACGCATGCACAGGCACAGGCACAGGCACAGGCACAGGCACAGGCACAGGCACAGGCACGGACACAGACACAGTCACAGACACAGACACACACACAGGCAAAGACACAGACACATACACACACACACACATACACAGACCAATTTTTAAAAACCTGTTTTTCGGACTCTAGGGGCCACAAAACGTGTATTTCCACTAAAATTTCGACATCGCAAGTTTTGGACGAAAACAATACTTTCCCTATACTATATTTCACATATGTAAGAGAAAGTAAAAATACTTTAAACGCTTTGACACGTTTTAGATTTTTCTAGTTGGTTTTGTAACAGTATTCAGAGGAATGGCGCAATAATTTGCCCAATTCAAATAGAATAATCAAACATTTTTTTATACGCTGTTTCAAAAGCAATATTAAAAAAGTGATATTAAAGGAATATTGTGGTAGTTGATATCTTTGAAACAATCTTATTGATCAGACTTAATGTAATTAATTACCTTACGCTTTAAAACTTTTAAAACAGTTTTCCCTAAACATTTTTTCAGATGCATAATTAATTACCTAAATGGCCAATTAAATTGTCTTAAAAATTTCAGCTACATTATTATAAATTACTTTAGTATCATTTTTGTGAAATTGCCTTTGAAGCTACAAATAATTAAAAATGTTAAAGTACATTAATTCGCTTACAGATTTATTTCTCTTAATCTAATTTTTCATTTTAGTTTTTAAATCCATATTAATTAAATCATGCCTCTGTAAGTACTTCATTATTACAGACCTGTGCACAATTTTGTTAACATAAAAGCAGCAATCAGTTAAACAGGGTGTAGACGGGCACAACTTGCGATTTAGTTTTTATTGTTAAGACACTGGTTAAACAACGAAACGCATCTAGTAACTGACGTAAATTGGCATAATTTCGTTTATCAAGATTGGGTCACTGACATTTAAAAAGGTGTATCATTTTACAGTCTTGTTTTTATGCGTCTGCTTCGAAAGTTAAAATAAATACGTACAATCTGTTTATTTAGTAAAAAACTTACTCGCTGATATTGGTAGATTTGGAAGCATGTGCATAGTCGACTCGTCATTATTAAAAGAAGGAATTTTTAGTATTCGTATTGCTTTCAATTTTACGTTTATTGGAGTGCCTATAGGGCCTGCTTACATCCCTTAAAAGGACTGTCATATTATCTGAAACACTTTGTATAACTAGCGCCAGAGTAAGTTTTGAAAATAATTATTTTGGGTACCCACACTGGGTGACACTTAGTTTTGGTTTTCATTAATTTATTCCGTTTTCTTTTCGTTTTATATTTGCCGTTTAGTTTTAATTTCTTCTTCTATCTTACAAATGCAAATTTTACGTTTATTTATTGTATATTTTGAAATCACGTAATTTTAGATTTAATAGAATCCATTAACAACATTTTTTAAGTAAATTTGCGTCATTTTATTTATTACTGAAATCAGTGTCATTTATTTTAGTTTGATATTTTGACTGAAAGTCTCTTTTACTGTAATTTTATTTAAAACAAGTTTTGTGTGAAAGAACGTATAAACATAGTTGTTTAAAGTACAATGTTCGCTCCCGCGCCAATTTAAAGTGTGTTTTATGCACTTGAACGAAGATGGCGTACCTTCCTTATATATCTTTGTATATCCTCGTTACAGTTATAGTTAGCTAAAGTTTTGTAACAATTTCTGTTGACCTTTAAGCCATTCAGGAATTCGGTAAAGAATATACCATCTTTGTTTTACTTTTCAGCATTTCTTTGCTATTCGTTTGTTTTTACAGTTGTTGGGTCAGATTCATTTTCGTCCTTCACATACATAGCTGTTTTAATGGGGGTAAATAGCCCCTTGTGATTAGGGATACTCGAGCTGAAAATTGACAACAGGAGTCCAAATTGTTGCTAATGTGTGTTTGTTCTTCTGGTGTCCGTGAACTCCTCAGCGCTGCAGTCTTTCTCACGACAGAAAATGGCTTGTGACAATTGCACTTGGAAGATGAAAACTTTCGAAGTTATAATTTTGTGTTTTTTCCTTATCAATCTAGCTACAGCTGATATTACCCCCACAATTAAATTTTTATCTAAACCAATATTAAGTTTATTAGGTTAAATGAAATCATAAATGGTCTTATTTAGAAATCAAAACAATTACTTTGTAGTTTCATAAAATATTTCATTTTTGTTATTTTAAATTAAGATTAAAATTAAAAGCAGTTGTTTAAATAATGTAGTTACAAATCTTGCAGATAAATTTTATTGTATTAAGAACTAATTATAGAGAAATATATTCTGCAAGTTTAATCTCTTACTTAAGCAATTCTAGGTAATTGATTTACGTTACACACATTTACCTTTTAATTTAATAAAACGTTTACAATCAGATACAGATTCATAGAAATTGCAAGTTTATTTGCTAGAAAATTTCAAAGAATGGATTTGGGTTACTTCGTGAATTTATTTTTCTATATTTATTTACTTAAATAGACGGGGTAAGGCAGATAAATTTAGAATAGAAGTTAATGTGTAAAAACTTCGCATTGGAAGTCCTTTTTCTATTAATGCCCTTTTCTTAATTTGTGTCATTGTAATCTTCAATACTTTGGGGGATTTAATTTTAAACAAGCAGTTTTTAAATTTACTACTATTAATATCAACACATATCGATCATCTTTAAATAGTCAAAACTACATCCATTTATGTTTTATAAATATTGATTACATATATGGAAATTCAAATTCTCATATTTATTCTTAATATTAGTAAACCTAAGACTAGAATTATATTTCGCCTTCATATAGCATCAACTACTTTAACAATAGTTGAAACTTATATGATAATTTTATTTCTAATTATTTACCGCAATTTTGCTTTTTTCTTGTATGACAACATGCTTCCCATCTAATGTTCGTATACAGTTGAAAAACTACCATTGTTCCCATAATTCTTGCGTAATTGGCTCTCACTCTTCTTTGGTTGGCATTACCTCGTTCAACATATTTTTCACAATAGCATCGCAAATTTCATGAACTGCATATTATACCGTAGAATCCTAGTCAATAATTGAACTGTACTACCTGTGACGCCACCATTGACTAAAAACCTGTAAAAATAGTTATATTTTAATATATTTGATACTATTTGTAGTTATTACATCGGGTACGTTAGAATTGTTGACGGATGTTTGAACTTGGTACCAGTAAGGAATTAATTTAAAAGTGGTTGCGCTGATTTGCAGAGTTTAGTGGCGCATTAAGTGGTATAGAACGTGAGTTAGTACAACTAGTGCTTAAAAGACAACGGATGTGTCCATCTGATGCGGATGAACTAAGTTGAAACATTCAGGAACATTTTTGTGACATTCTAAACACAAATCCTTGTCAGATTTAGTTTTAACTTTTAAATTATGGAAAGTTTACATACATGTTAGTTTTATGGGTATCATTTATTGATTACTGTAAATTAATTTGCCAGTATTTCACAAATACAAAGTATTTCCTTTATTACTTTAAAGTTACGAAATCTCTATAACAACAATTCTAATATATATATATACTTTAGACATGTACATGGCAAAGCAAAATTTTTTTACGAAACTAAAAATAAATTCTCAACTAATCTATTTTATAAAATTTACTTGAACGTTCACTTACCGGAAATAATAATTATCTAATTATATATAACATTGATATGCAGCTAAAACATCGTTTATCACACGCTCGGCAATGAAAAATTATCATATCAAACAAGATCCAATTAAATCCTAAAAAATACCCCATCTTTAGCTTCTCAAAGTCTCCAGAGATGCAAATTCAAATTACGACTACCTTTTTGGTGCACTAGGTGTTACGAGATTGTTTTACGAGAAAAAAATTGGTGTGAGACAACACACGATTTTTTCTTATGCATGTACACATAGATATACCAAAATGCAAATGTCCAGAAATGATTAAAATATTATTTACGTTTATTTTGGGAACAATAATTGGAACGGTCACCCATCCAAGTTACTAGACACGTAAAACGCTACTTAACTTGAGAGATTTTCTCTGACAACGCGCTTTAACGTATTCTTTCAGAAAAACCGTTAAGTTTGCGCAAAAGTATATCAAAGACATAAGAACTGTAGCAAGTTTTCAAAAAACTGTTAAAGACGCAAAAAACTTAAAAATCCCAAGAATAAAGTGGCACTTCCAGTCATTCGATTTTCACTAAATGCTTGACGTCCATGTACAGAAGTTAAAAAACAAATATGGTTTTTCATTTTCATATGAGATATTGTTTTTGAGATATGGTGTTCACAACTAATACTCCAAGTATGTCCGGTTACTCGATTTTCAAAAATGTATTAGAAAAATTCCTCGGTTAATATAAAACTAATTTAAGTAACTAAGAAATACTAAGATTAAAAATAATCGTTATCGGCGATTTCAAGAAAAACCGTAAAAACAGAGAATTCGGAAAATATCTAAAAATGACAGAAATTAAGTGGTACTTCCGCTTATTCGATTTAACCAAATTTTTGATTTTGCATACAAAGGCGATTATGACCACAAATATAAATTTTGATTTAGTTGGAGCTTTTAGTTTCATAGTTATTTTATTCAGAGTTAATGGTGAAAGTACTTCCGGTTAATCGAGTTACGGAAAATTCTCTGCGTAGATTATATGAATGAGGTATCAAATGGCTAAGAAATATAATAAGCTTAAAAAAAGATCGTTAGAGCTGATTTCGAGAAAATCGCAAAAACCCCAATAAATGACAAGAATAAAGTGGTACTTCATATAGAGTAAGAGAAAGTAAAAGGGTGGGGGTCGTTCAATTTATCCATATTTTGGTGTTTACAGATAATGATTATAAATAAAGAAGGAGGAGATTAAGAAGTCAGCAACGAAACCTTTTTGCATGTAAGTGGTCAAGCAGCTGGTAAGTCTCGTAAATAGAATTTAAGGACATCTTGTTATTTTTGGTGCTATATATACGATAAAGGGCAAAGTGTGATTGTCATCAGTAGATTTGGGGAGAAAAAAATAATATGGAAATGAATCGGAAAATATCCAAGTCATGGATCAGAAGAATAAACATCTGCGCCTTGACAATCCCAAACAGCACTTAAACCTATCTCCAAGTGGTCACGGGTATCTCAAAATACCCAGAAAATCGTTTCTTCTACAGTGATGGAGTGTTTGCTCGCAAATCGAAAAGAAGCTGCAGTAAAGCAACGAAAAAGGGCTCCATTGACATATTTTTGTAACTAGCGAAATATTTAATGCCCAAGCCGCAATCCTAGCCATAGCCCTAGCCCAAAATTATATGAGCAGCATCAGCATACAGAGTTCATCGAAAAAAGATGTACTTCTGAAGTATGAGCACTCATTAAAACACTTAAGTGTTATCACTAGGGGGCGGAATATATGCAAAGTGCATATATATGCATTTTTTGCATATTTTGTAAATTTTATAATGAAATGCATATTTTTCACAAATTAT